>JAMKCH010008925.1:20000-30484 GCA_023653785.1 Ophioderma brevispina
TTTATAAACGATTGTGGGTAAATCTTTAACCTAGGCATATGTTTATACTAATGTATTTTATGTGTTTATATTAATTCATATATTTAGGGATTTATATTAATTTATATTTTAGTGATTTTTAAAAATTATTTTATTTATTATTTATGTATTACTAGTTTAATCATTTATTTTATTTGTTATTTATTTAATTACTGTTCATTTATTTACTGTTTATTTATTTATTCAATATGGTTTGAGGTTTACTGTTTGATTATATTTATCTTAGATTAAAAATCCATTCACTCAATCAATCGAACTTGTTCGCTCACTCACCAGCGCTCACTCATGCATTAATTCGTTCATTTAGTCATTCGCTCACTTATCCATTCATTCATTAACATAGCATATTTATTCCTTCCGTAATTTCATTATTACATACATACATACTTGAGGGATTTATATATATATAGCGCCTTTACCAAGCGATCAAGGCGCATATGCAATGAATAACAAGAATAATCAAAATATAAAAAGCAACGAGTTAATAAGCATAATAGTGAGATTTTAACAGATTGTATTTCAATATATTGATTGCTTGTTTACTTCATTTAGTGGATATTCCTACGTATTAATTTCTTGATTTAATTATTTATCTCTTGATTCAATCATTTAATCCTTGATTTAAATATGCATTATTTTAATGTCATGTCTCACACTATCTGAGTTGCAAGGCGACTGTGCAGGGAATCAAAAGCAATAAACTTCAATCTTTCAATTTTCTTTGAGCCACTTTCCGAGTTAAAATTACTACCAAAGATAATATACAAGAAGATAAGAAAGTAAATATATACCCGTGTTTTTGCTCATAAGAAAAAAATAAGAAATAATGCTTGCGGGCATTTGTTTTTATTTTTGTCAACGTGTACACCTCTATTTATTGAGCTTAAATCAAGTGTGTACTATAATTGGTAGCCTGGGGGCGGGTGGCCCCTAGCCTGTGGCATTTAGCGCGCTCTCTCTTCTCTCTCTGTTGTAACGATCAACTTAACTGTTTCGCCCTTTTTCAAGTAAATCTTCCGCTTTCAAAATATAAATAAATAAATAAGTAAATAAATAAAAAAAAACAATTGGTTAAAGCGATTTTAATATTAATTAGTTCTTCGATTTCTATATTATTTCTTAAGAACCTTCAATAGCTAAAATGTATTTTTTCGCATGATGCAATCATGTTTTATTTAAAGAGATCATAAGATAGATGTGGAAAAATGTGGAAAAATTATGAAACTTGAGTCTAAAATTTTCTTCCCCTTTTCTTTTTGAATCCATTTTAGCCGCTGCATTGTCCCTTTTTTCTCCGTTCTTTTAATCCACGAAAAATATCAAATACGAGAGTAGATATTAAATCATCGCCACCACTACCCACCAACACAAGCACCACCACCGCTGCCGTTGCCGTCATCACCGCCAAAACCACTATCATCATCATCATCATCATCATCATCATCATCATCATCATCATCATCATCATCATCATCATCATCATCATCACGAGCGGTTTGGGGAGACGATTCGGCATTATGCAGACACATCCATCACTGTATAAACCATCCATACTAAAAAAATGATTAATTGTAAATACTCAATCCAATTGTACTCAAAATATGCAAATAACAAAGGCTTATTTTTTTCACAAAAACCCTTAACTCATTTAATTTGAGAAATGTTAACAACACAAAACATACATATATTAAGTTACGGTAAAATGTGCAAAACATTAGTAACAATTACTCATTTTACACTTGTTGCTGTATACTTAATTGACTGTTGAAGTTGTAATTCTGTATACCGTGTGTCCAAAAAAAACCGCAACACTTGGTGGCAGGCGCCATAAGTTTTTTAACAAAAGCACGTGACTACCTATCTTTCTTGTAAGGTAAGATGGGACTGTTAGCTAATATCCCTGAAAATTCATAACGGTAGAATCAATAGTTTTTTAAGATATGATCCCAACAATCAAGTAACCCGTAGAACCCACTTTAATTAATGAGGAGCTGGTAACCACAAGACTGGCAATGAAGAACAGAATGGCAAATACAATATTGATTGCAATCAACATTTACTTGCCCAAATTTCTTGCAGAACAACTTCTACTGGGTCAAATGACTGCAATTTACATACTTATTACTTAACTGATAATGATAAAACATTAATTTATTGTTGATAAAATATGTTTCAAGACGGTATAAAACTATGACTAAGTCATAGACAAACAAACTCCACATTACAATGGTAATGCGTTGGGCATGTGCAAAACTTGCTTGTTACTGAAAATAATGTTACATTCTCAACTTTATGAAAGCAAACCTATGTTTTCAACACAAAACTCAATAACAATATCAGTATTTTCATTCTGTCATTAAATTTTGGGTTAAAATAACTCTTTGTGTGCCGTCACGAAATGATGATGAATGATTAGCTATAATCCAATGCTGTCTTGTTTGGACAATACGAAGAGTTTGTTGATCATACATTCCTAATTCGATCCTTTAAGTGTGTTAAAATGCATGTTTTTAGCTTTTATTACCAATGGAAACATTCATAATTAATATCTGTTGCAGTAGCTGTCTTTAAAAAAAAGGAAATGGTGCTTGGGACTTAGAGATTGGTGGTTCTGGGCGCAAAACGTACAGTGTCGTATTTGTAGTTAATAGCGCCTCAATTTGGTTAAATGGGTCCTGCGGGTTACTTAACTTCTGGGGTCATATCTTAAAAAATTTAAATCTACTTTTATGAACTTTTCAGGGATATTAGCTAACAGTCCCATCTTACCTTACAACAAAGAATGAGCAGTCACGTGCATTTGTTCCAAACTTATGGCGCCTGCCACCAAGTGTTGCGTTTTTTTGGGGACACACGGTACTTAATTGTAACGATGGTGTCTTTGCGTTATATGCAAGACAGGTCTTAGCAATAGGTCTGTTCTTCCAATAATAGAAATAAAAGAAAATAGAACCATAAAGACATGATCTAAGACACAAAGACATGTGTCTTTCAACCAGACATGTCTCCAGAATGACGACAAAAGACACGTCTTATAATAAACCGAAATGTCTTGCATTAAAACATGACTTGTAAATTAGCGTCTTGCAAAGAGAAGTGACATTTGAACAGTCTTGCAAGAGACAGATTTTGTGTTCTAAATAAATACATGTATCAAAATGATGACAATGAAGTGTCTTGCCAAGACACCATTTTACCGTGGTTTAAGTAAACCAGACTCAAATCAGTTAAGTATTAATAATTCAAAGTTGTAACAATAAGACAATTTGTTAGACCCAAAAAGACACAAACAATAAGAATTTGTATCTTATTCGCTTCAAATTTTTAGATTAATTCAGTAATTCGCAGCAATATAATAATTTGAAAGAAAAATAATGTATAAATTAAATTGTTCTCATAGATCTTGTGCGTTAGTGTGGGTATTAAAGTCCGGGTTCGATTGCCAGTAGTTTTTTTATGAAAGAATTGCTTACCGTGGATAAAGTCTTTCTGCAGCACTGATTCTAAGGCCTCAAAGGAGTCAGCAGCTATTCCAATTGTCGTATCGTCTTCGTAGGAGTACAGCGAACAATCTCCCTTTGGCATAGCTGAGACGTAAATGTTGAATAGACTGAGTGCCAGGACAGAACTCTGAAGGACGCCGTTCCTAAGTGTGCGCTTTCTTCTACTGCATTGCCCATTTGATGTCTCCAGGAGGAAAGATCTGTCTTGGATGAGCAGCATTATCAACTTGACAAGCTTGACATCAGGGAAGATTTTAGTATCTTGAGGTAGAGACCTCGATACCAGACTGTATCATACGCAGTAGTTAGACCTATGAAGACTGCTCCAAACTTCTGCTTCTTTTGGAAGACTGCCTCGATGCATTAAATAGAATTGATATCTGATTCAGTTGTAATTACCTCTTCGAAATCAAGCTTGGGCGGGGTAGATTTGCTTCGACCGTATCATTGATCATGTTTACCGAGTATCAGTCTCTCGAGCAGCTTATAGATGGCAATGTCGAAAAATTGTTCATTTTGGTTTACTAATCGCAGAAGTAAACCATTGCTTCCACTATAAATAATGATAAATGTATAATTACATTTATTGGTTATGGCCAGGCAATTGTAAAGGTTGCCACTTTTTCATGAAAATGAATAAAAGTGCCATCTCCAATTTCTTTTCTGAAATCATGATAAAGGGACATACACTATGCTACAAGCAGTACATTGACTCAAGCAAATAATGGCTATTGACAAGTAACCACCTAGTATCAACGCGACAAAACTCTTCAGTTTCCCCTTTGTTGTTGGAACTGCAGAGCCTTTGTTCGTCCCTGCAAGTGGATCGATGTCAGGCGGTTATATACTAATATCCCGCCAGTTAGGGTATACCTCCACATATAAGTATCAGAAACGACCAAAGTGAGGTATTGCCTTTGCTCCGTCATGCACTGTATTGATGTTGTTCAGTAGCACAGGACGGAATCAATTGCAATAATCTTTTGTCTACTTGGGACTTCTATATGAAACTCTACCCATTTGGATTGAACTGGGGCCCTCGTAGCGATAAAAATAAACTTTGGGTTCTACTGTGAGTTCAGTCATTTTTGACTGTCATTTCATTAATTTATTGAAAAATAAACTAATGTGAACAAAAAAGTCACGGGGATATGTTGCTTGGTAAGCTGGGACCCTAACATTTTTGTGCAGAACCAAGATCCATAACTTATTGCGGGACCTATTTCTATTCAATTTACCACCAGGTATTTAGAAAAAATACAAAAGAAGGGGGTCTAGCGACCTAGGATATAAAACAACACGGTAAATTGAAAAGGAAATGGGTTACGCGGAAAGTTACTGTAAGTGAGTTTTGTTTCGGCACAAAGAGTTACTGGTCCACAGTCTGCCAAACAACTTTCTTTCATGATGTTTTTGTTCATCTTTGTTTCCTTTGAAAAATGAGTGAACTATCTTGGGCAAAGTTAATTGAACGCACAGTAGAAGCCTAAGATTTATTTATTCGTGGAAGAGGAAGAGTATCTTGTGCTTGCGTCATGAAAAACTAGCTCAATCTTAATCTGGTGATGAGCACCTGAAATCCTTTTTATCTGGAAGTACAGAGCCATTGTTATTACCCATACAGTTGAAAAGTAATTGTAGTGCTTTATCTCGCATACCGAGCGGATTTACTGGATATCAACAGTGCTATTATTTGCTCGAGTCAATGCGCATGATGTATGTCTACTGGTCACTGATATTTAGGAAAAGAAATTGTGATGACATTTTATTCATTTTCAATCAAAATGTTGCAAGTTTCAATTGAATCCCCAGGTATGTAAACGATAATAGACAATAACTGCGCAGAAATCAGTTACTCGCAGAATGCGTAACAAATGTCCTTAGGCAAGCCACCTTTCTCTACTTGATCCATGAGTATAGATGTGAGATTGTGCGGCGATAGGTCGTAGAACTATTGAGCGGCATTACTGGTTTCTTGGGCTTCGGGATTGCGATGACCTCTGAAGTCTTCCATCTTGATGGAATAGTGACGATCCTAAGCAAGTAGAGAAAAGGAGTTGAGCCATCGCACAGCTTCAGGCGCCATATTTGCTAATGATGATGTCGTTGCCATGAGTTTTCCCATTCTTAGGAACTTTAATTGCTTCGAGTGAGCTATCATAAGGAAAAGGGGATGGAGGTGGAGGTTTGTAGGAGCTGTTTAATCTCTTCATTTGTATTATAGATTTCAAACCTGTAAATAACATGAGAAACATAGCCTAGGTAAGTTTGGTGTTTTTTTTTAAGTGTTTTTGTTTTTATCATAATTTTACCCTGTGAAAAAACTAGCGAAATGGCGCGATCTGGGTTGAAAATCGTGCTTGCTATCATCAATTTAGGTATAAAATCTGTAGGAATATCCAAAAATTGGGGAGGAAAGAAACAGCACGAGCATGGGCTTTCGCCTGTGGAGTGTGTCTTGCCACTTCATTGTTAGCAAGCACTGAAGCGATGGAGTGGGGCAGAGACAGAACACTGATTAGCTCGACAGCTGCGCCCGGTGAACTTGTTGATGGTGTTCCAGGCCTTTACGGCTTGAGTGGGTAAAATTGATATTGGATATGTCCTCCTTCCATATGGTACGTTCTTTGGCCAAGCTGATCCCTTTTGCTGGTTGCCTTTTTCTATTATCTCAATATCGCAGTTAGCATCACGATAGAATTTGTACAACTCGTCGCATACTTGTCCCAACAGTGGGTATAGGGATTATGCTCTTGGAATGGGAATGTTGGATGCTTGATGGACATGGCTCTCTCTTTTCCTTAACGCCTGGTGTCCCGCTGATTTGCAGGGTGCTGATCTACAGGGTCGGCTGCCTTTGTCTTCCTTCCTCATAGATGTCTGTCTCCTGCATCCGCTTCTTTCACCTGGAAGTGGTCCATGTCCTGCTTTTACATTGTCCTTCCATCGCTTCCTGGGGCTTCCTCTAGGTCTCTTTCCACCAATCTTAGTGTTCATCACTTTATTAGCCGGGCCGTCATCCGCCATCCTCATTAAACTACCGTACCATCTCATTGGATCTCTCTCACCATTCTCGCTTGATATAATTCACTCCGAAATCCTTCATGATATCCTCAATCCTCTTTCTGTCCCTTATTGTGACTCCTTTTATCTCCTTAACATCCTCATCTCTGCTGCTTCCAGAATTCTTTACTCTTTCCTTCCCAATGTCAGACTCTGCAACCGTACAGCAACATTGGACGGATGATGGTGTTATAAACACCCTGACTCCAGTCTCCTTGGCATCTTTTTGTCACAAATAAACACCGCCAGTTCTCCACTTTACCCATTGCTGCAGTTAATCTGCTCTTATTGCCTTAGTAATGAAAATACCTCTCACTAAAGTTACTCCCAGGTACTGAATTTGTAACCTGTTTCAGTTCTAAACCATTCTTCCGTGATTTGGCCTTCTTTCTCCCCTTTGCTGACCATCACTTCTGATGCTGGATGTAGCATAGAGCAGAGTCAGAATATGCAACAGTGATGTTCGAGAAAGCCGAGTATGGGCCAGCTTGGATGACCGTTCACTGGTGAGTTGTTTGAACTGGGGCAGGTGGTTCCTGATATTCCATCTTTTTCTGTAGAGGCTGGCGATTGTGACTTGAGTCGCTGGTCACCAAGATAGGACAATGCCTGAATTAGGGAATCTAGGGAGAACATTCTGGAGCAGCGGGATCGGATGTCACTGGTGCATCGTTGGGACAGGTCCGGACAGCGTCCAGTCTCATGACACATGAGTAGAAAGTAAGTAGCTCCTTGCTATTAAACAATTGGGTTCAATCCATTCAAGAAGCCGCTTATGCCATTCTTGTCAATGTTGGGTTATCCCCACGCTGATTTTTACAGTTAAATTCTCCGCAGACGAAGAAGCTCCACTGAACTGCTGGAAGGGAGGTGAAGTCTGCCTCAGCTGGTGGTGGCTTAGAGATGTTGCTGAAGTGGAGTCCCCATGCTTCAAATAGTTATCATGGTTATCCAACGGATCGGCGAATCCATGAAGAGTGCAGGGTTAACTCACTTGTATGCCCTGTTTCACATAAGAAGCGAGTCTATGCTTGTTGTGCGGGAAAATTAAGCAAAACAAAGTTTTCTGGCAGGAGAAGGATATTCACTCCTGTTCTCCCTGGAAAATGTCACATGGGTGAGACCCTAAACGTTCAGCTGCAGGATACAACTGTGGTGCTGCTCTGTGAGTAATTTTTCACAGTTTCTCTGTGAGTAGGCCATAGATCCAGCTGCCTAGAATTGGGGTGGGTCTTCAAGATGTTTACTGTGGTGTTTTAAACACGAACTTTGGACTTTAAATATTGAATTTGGACTTTATTATTGAATAAGTTAACCACAACAGGTGATGTTATATTAAAGACACTATCAGTGATTTGAAAAATCTTGAAATTTGCAGGAATAGTCAAAGTGAAGGATAAGTCTGTATAGATTCGCATAAGTTACCTTTTCCCAGCGTAGATTGACAGAAAAGGAAGAAAACGGCAGTGTTCCAAGATCGATTCTCCATTCAATTACGTGTTGTAGTAAGTGTCCGAAAGACAGTAATTACTAAAATCTCCGATCGGTCCGTATTAGGTTGCTTCTGTCTTAGACATTTGCAGGGTATGTTAGCGAACCCTGAACTTGTTACCTACATGCCAAAAAATCTGTTTTTGATGATTTTTTCGATTTGCTGATTTAGCAAAATCCACTGATAGTGTTCTTACCAGGGCCGCCGCGGAAGGCTCCAACACGAGCGGGATTTAAGTACGTCAGACACTTTGAAAAGGGCTCTTGTTTTCGAGTTAGGGTAGGTGGTCGGGTAGAAAAAGCAATGTACCAGGTGTTAGAGACTATGTCGGGACAGTCAAATGGGTGGGAGGTGAAATCAGAGGTGGTGCAATATTTTTTTATGGGCCCAAAAAAGGTAAAAATTGACCCAATTAGGTAAAAAGCATAAGAATGGTGATTTATTATTCCAACTTTCATATGAAAGGTATATAATAAAATTCCCCACTATATAGCTATAGATCAAGAAAAACATTTGAATGTTGGAATCTGGGATTATTTTTTTTAATATAATTATAAAAAAGAGTTAAAGTTGACCCAAATATGGTAAAAATCATAGAATGGTGATGATTTATTCCATATTATTGTGAAGTAACAGTTCATTGCCCCACTATAATAAAGCTGTAGATTGAAGAATTGAATTGTTGGAATCTGGGGTTATTGTTTGACCCCAGAAAGGGTAAAAAAGGCAAAAAGTTGACCCAAATAGGTAAAAATCATAGAATGGCGAGTTTATTTCTGACTTCATATTGAAATGTACTATTAATCCCCCACATATAGCTGTAGATTCAAGAAGAATTTGAATGTTGGAATCTTTCTGGGGTCAAAATTGACAACAAAATATTGCGTAAAAATAAATGGTGATGTATTTATTCCATCTTAATTTTAAAATGGAATAGATTAGTTTATTTGCCCATAGCTGTAGATTGAATTTTGAAATTTGAATGTAAACCCCAGAAATGGCCAAAAGTTTTTAAAAATGACTTAATAGGGTAAAACAAGAAAATTGGTTTTGGTATGGCATATGTTTCAATCTTAAGGACAGGACTGTCAATATCACTTGCCAATTTAAACCTTATCACTTTTATCAGTAGTGGACATCCAAATTAAAACTTTGGATAATAATGGTCAACTACACCTAATTTGGTCAAAATATATTTAACAATTATGAATTAAAGTAAATATCTGCAGTTTCTCTGTTAAAATTTGTAATTAAGCAAAAAATAGTAGGCTTGTAACCAGGGAGGGGCGGTGGGGGCTGACGTCCCATTCCAAAAAAGTCCCATAACCTCTAAAAGGCCAAAAATAGATTTGCGAGCGGAAAAATATGTAGGTAAAAAGTCCACTTTTGCAATTTGCCCCTTTGTCATTTTGGGGGACCAAATTGCCCTTGTCAAATTTTATGGTTGAAGTCCCCTTTGAAAAAATCTGCCCCTCTCCTCATTAGTTCCTTTACTGACAATCGCAATGAAAAACTTTGAAAAGGGATCAAAATGGTCCAACCCAAATTGATCCAATTTAACCCAATCTGCCACAATTTCAGTTTGTTTTCCTGCAACTAGGTCAAACAATCCAGTCGGAGAGAAAACCGTTGGTCTGTCCGCCTGACAAGTATCCTACCTGTGTAATCTGATCTTTTGTTTATTTCTGCCCTGACATTATCACAATGTTTACTATAGGATAATATAATATGAAAGTCTGTGTCTCCAGAGCAACTAAGATTGCCTTCTACGGGCCTGCGTGGAAAACATTTTATGTATGGTGCAGAAACAGTGACAATGAAGGGGGAGCAGCAAACCTTTTAAGTGGCCATATTATACCAGGCAAACTCATGCCGGTTGCCCACTCTCTCCTGCAAAAACCATCCCTCCCGACATCGGATCTATGGGACATACCTCCCTATTACACACAAATTGGGACCACAGACATAGAGACAGTCGGTGGCGCATGCATTGATTTCAAGTCAAGGACCAGATATATCAGATTTATTCTGTGGAGTCGTCCATGTCCAAGTAGAAGGTAGCAGTTCCTAACCTTACTCTGATACATGCTATGCAGCAGAGATACAAGCCTTTACTTTGAAGTGGGAGCATGCAGCAATACATGATAAAGGACGTTTTGCAAAGACGTACGCCACTGATTTCGACAAAAGTCAAAGATGGATGATATGGTCACCTGCCAAACATGGGAAATTCGTTAGTCAATTGACTGCAAATCTATGTGTTTGACCAGCTGACACAAATGCAAACTTTGTCTATTCCACTTGCTTATCAATAGATTAACTTCCACAGCATAATTGCCCATTGATAGCTTTTAATTCACACCCTTTTGGGGTGATTTTGACCTCTT
>JAMKCH010008926.1:0-27693 GCA_023653785.1 Ophioderma brevispina
CATACACCACCCTGATTTTTCCTCAAATGTGCTGAAAAATACCATATTTTTACATGCACAGGGATAATTCTGCATGCACAGATCCAAAGTTACATGCATTTGTGCATGTAAACCCCTCTAAATCGAGCACTGATCTTAGATTCCTGATTCTAACTCAACTGTGGCGCTGAAAATGCCAAATTTCTGTTCGTCCCATTATGAAATAGCGCAATGTCACAAAAAGTATTCTAACGTTTGTTGTGATATTCCATGCTGGGATCCTGATTCTAATTCCTACTTACAATATTTCTTCTTTTACGACAAGTAACTAACTTTTGAGCTTTACCATTCACATTACCATACTCATATAATACATATCAAATATATTTAAAAAAAACTCTCAAAATGTTTAAAAAACTTAGGCACTCGTAACAAATGCTGCATTAATGCTTTAACACTTAGTGATTATTTGTAATCATTGCCCGTAACAGGATTGTTCGATTTGTATTAACCAATGGTCCACCTTGTTCTCACCAATGAGAGCTGCCAGGTTCTTTTGGGGAAATAGGTCATGATGAAGCAGTTAACATGCCAAAATCCTGTGGAAATTTACACATGTGACAGAATGGTAAAGCTTATGATTTGACAATTCAAATTTTGAATAGCTCACAAAATGTGAATTTTGGCACTCTTCGCTCATTTTGTGGTCCCAGGCCCCATTGGTATTTTGTAGTTAAAAGGTCCAGTATACAAGTAATTTTTTGAAATATTTGTGTAAGGTTACCACAATCCCCGTTCCTCATGGACATTTCAGGACATGTAATACACCAATTTTTAATACTAGACAAATATTAATGGTAAATATCCCTGTAAATTGTATTAATACTATCTACTTTCTGGATAGTTTAAACCTTACGTTTTTCAACAGAGATTCCAGTACTGTTTATCTATGGTTTGTCCAATAACATAGTGGTTGAAACAATTTATGGAACAGTAAAAGTAAATTCTAGAAATAGTGTTACCCTTGTTGCGAACCTTACCTGGGAACAACTTTTTCATTGTCAGGCTAGGTGAAGCTTGTTGAAGCATGCCTCGAAACAGGCAGACGACCAGAGGGTGAAAAATTCCCATTCGTCCCACCAGAGGTGGCAAAATTTGTAATGTCGTCCGCGGAAAATTGCTCCAATTTTAATCTGAATTTGACAAAATGTCGCACTGCTACAATTGTTAACACATTTTTGTATCAAGAGAGGTAAAATTCTACATTGCAGAGATATCTACACTTAAATTTGACAATACTGGCTGATTGTGCAATATTAGCGAGTTTCAGGCCAGCAAATCTGCCCATAGTAAATTGCTAATTTGAGTGTATTACTTGATATGGCATGATTTTTTATTTTTAGGAACATCTGGGGCATGCTTATTACAGACAATAGATATTTCTGCTTGTAGATTCTTTCAACCAAGGTTATTATTTCAACCACCTGTGTGTGCTTTCATTTGAATTTACCACACAGTTGAGGTGCTATACATTTGTAAGAGTGATGAAATAGTCATTGTATATAAAACTCACCAAAGAATTCCATCCAACATTGTTAGAAATCAAAATGTATACCTGGCCATGGATTTATGAGAATGCCACTGATAGCTCGTAGAAATAGTTTTTCTATGCCTTTCAGACTGTAGTGGAAACCCTGTTTCCTGAGCAAATGAAGGATGGTGCTTCTGGCTTATAATCCATTTCTCTACCTCATGCAGTGAGGTCCTAACCTTGACGCACTTTTACGCACCTGTCCAGATAAGCCGTCTTTGTGCGCTCACGTAAAAATGCCGTCGCTGTTAGGCCAGCGGCGCGTTTACTGGTGTGGCCATCAACCATTGCGCTAGCCGAGGACATCAATTGAAAAGGCTCCCGTCTACCTCATTGATTTTGCTATAAAACGCTGAAAAATCAACGATCCGGTGAAAGATTGACGTTTACAATGTATTCTTAATGCAATTCAAGTCAGCCACATGTTCAACTTTTCATTGCTTTCAACAAATTTGATGAAATATAGCCGAGTTGTTTTATGCCAAAAATGCTTAGGAAACAGCTCTTTCCTGATTGGGCTCATTTGAAATTTTCTACACCGGTCTATATCAAACAGAAACCAAATTTTAGAAAGTTGTTATGTCTGATGTTAACACTGAATTGTTCACCGGCCAACAAGCTTTGTTAGCAGGAATTTGGAAATGAACACAGGTTGGTTATGGCTTTATTTCTCAGACGTTCCACGCACACCCTGTTAAGCGCCGTCACCTATGCAGTGGTTTGGCGCATGCTTTGTTTCAATTACGCATCGCGTTGCTATGGTCGTTATCCCTGCTATTTATGCACCTTTATCAGGCGTATGTTCGATTCTGTCCGAGAATTAATCGCCGACTACCTTTTGTGATATAATGTGGGTTTTTTTTTGGACCATTACTATAAGTGAATCTTCATAGGCATTCCATGTTTCACACGGTTGTGGTTATTTCGCGTCAGTGTCGATGTTACTAACATGGATTTAGTTCACTTTTAGTGACTCGCCTTTATAAACCACTCGCTGTTAAGCTAACCATAAAAAACTTGTGGTTACTACCATAGAATCTTCTGGTTATTGCACTCACATGACTGACCTTTGCTGTTAGTATGTCTACCGTTGTTAGGCATGACCTCTTGATGACCTTAGTGCTTCAAATTCCAGGTTATTTGATTCAACATCACCCCCCATTCTTGATTTCACATCACCCGCCAGTTGCGTTGTCATCATCAGCGCGTCAAGATAATTGCTTTTCTCTCTCTTCCGACCACCATTTGTTTTTTTTGGTTTGTTTACAAATTGGCTGTGCGTGCTGCACAGCGAGGGCCATGCCTTCCAGTTTCTAACATCAATGAAGCTAACTACAGTGCACAACTTTTCATGTGGCTGGCCCGTCCTGCTAGCATATTAAAATTTTATAGTCTCTGTTAGCTACATCGTTATAGTGGACCGTGTGAACAAGGCTAATTGGGTATTATAATGGTGACCATCACTTTCTCCTGATGAACATATTAATTACCGTACAAAGCAAACATTACTATTAAGGAGTCACCATGTGGTACTTATTTATGTATTACCTAAAACCTGTGAGAAATCAACATTCCCTCCATGCAGTATTAGCTTTTGAACTACCTATTCACTGATGTAGCACATAGTATCCATTGGTTACTGGTTCAAGCCTTGCTTATGCACCTGTTCATAATTATGATTGCCATAGGATTTGTGGTGTGCTCAATTGCATCAGTGGCTCGTACCTTTAGCGTGACCAGTTGACCTGGCAACAGTCTTATTCTAACGTGCTGTACATCAGCGAATACTTTATACTTCCATTATATCTTTGGGACAAGGCAGAGTGGGGGTCACTTTGTATACTGCACCTGTAGCAATCTGACAGTGCATTGTTTTGATGGGTAATATGACTTAATACTTGACCATGGGCATTATTAAGTTACAAGTCTGGATTTTTGTTTTCATTTTTTATGGTTACTACAGGGTTTATTGGATAGTTAATGATAATGGTGGGTTAGAAGTCCTCGCCATTAATGCCTTGGTTCATTGTTGTTCATTTGATGTAAAAATGGCAAAGTCTGGCCCAGCCAAATAGAAATGGAACTTTCATTTTCCCTCTGCCGTAAGTCTTCCTCAAATATTGAACATAATTGGGTCAGAAATCTATGATGTGTGTAAGAATATAGATATACATTGGGCAAGTCAATTTTGTTTGTCAAACCTTTGGTAAGTTTTCTTGATAGAAAGCTGTGTTTAAGGGCTAATTCAGGAAATGGCTACATAAGAAGATCTAAGAAATCATCTACTACGATTTTGTTACAGGTATCCTAACCATATCGTACCGTAGTAACACCACAACCTTACCTTAAGGATAAACTGCATATGTTAGTAAATAATGAGAGGCTCCTCTATGGAGGACAACCTACTGCAATACCTAATTGAATGGAGTCCAATATTTTTTTCTGAAAAAAATGCTTCATGAGAATTGTAAACACTTAAGCTACTGTATTTTGTGTGGATCACGCTTAAGTCGACGCACTGTTCATCACATTTGGAACTCCCAAGTATGCGCAGGGGCACCAGGTGCAAACTGCAAAGCAACAAACATGCTAAAACTATTGTTTTGCTTTGGATTTTGGTAAAATATGTTACGAGGAAAGATTTCTCTCGAACTAGGAACATTTTAGTATTATAGTGAGAATAATTATGTTCCTCTATACACAATATTAATAAGTGTTTATAAATGTTTGAATCTCTTTCAACAACAAAAATATTTATGGAGTGGTTCATTTATTTTATACCAATGGAAACCTGATAGTCTCTGTTCCAGGAGTAGACTACCAATTCAATTTCATATTTTTGAAGCCATTCCTATCAGTCTCAGGATATTTGTAACCATCACAATACATGATATGCTGCGTACGGTTTCCCATTTTATAAGCATTGTTAAGTATAGCCAAAGAGTAAAAATGTGTAATTATTTTTGGTAAGACTGTATTTGACTAAGTAATGTAATTCTTATTGTATCATCTTAAAATTGACAATATTAGCCAAGTTTACACCCACAGGGTCTAGCATATCTTGTATTTGTCTTATCTGTGTTTCTTGTTCATGTGTGATTACCTAAGGCAGATTTCTTGCTAGCAACATATTAGTTATTAGGTGAGTTTTGGGGTGATACGGATTATATCTAGTTGAGGAGTCTGTATCGGGCGAGGGCGCAGCCCGAGCCCAGATACAGAATCCGAGACTAGATATAATCTGTATCACCCCAAAACTCATCTAATAACGATTTTATCATACCCAAGCAGAACAAAATAAGCACAAACATAGGCCTAAAGAAAATAATAAGGGTGATTCACAAAACAAACAACTTTACGGTAAATTGACTCTAGGCATATTGTTTTAAATGAGTGCAAGGGTGACGAATTTTCAGCGACAAGAATCTTTGAAAATAAACAGTCCTAAAAATCATCTTTTTCTGATTCACAAACAAAATTATTGATCTATTTTTAAGTCTTTTAGTGTATGTGATAGTGATTATGCTGAAATCTTGTTCCAACTCGGTTCAACTTTGCTAAAAATCGCTAAATTAGAGCCGTGATTTACGTCAAAATGACCGCCGAATTTTCAGATTTTTGTTGTCATGAATCATGATGCATGGTCATGCATGCGCAGTTCCTAACTGACATGATACGGACGTTGAAACGCGCTCCGAGGGGGTGATACGGGATATATCTAGTCAGTAAATTGAGGCGATTATCCAATGAAAATCGAGGGATCTACATGATGGTATGATAAGTACATGTATCACTCTTTCAAGAAAAAAACTGAAATTTGGCACTATTTTTTCATTGGAAAAAGAGGATATCAGCTGTAAAGAGGAACTCTCGCACCCCTACATTATAACAAAGTTCTGTTGTATGATTGCCCTGGTCATAATACCATACCAAGCATGATTTGTTTGCGGAGCGACTATCAACAAAATGATTGTCATGTTGTCCAGCAAGGCGTCCAAATGACCAACATAGGCCAACACAATACAAATAACTCTCTGAAACTTCATATACAATAAATTGGGGCTGATGACATAAACACCTTGATCAGTAATGGATTTGAGCACATCTAATTCTCTCGATGTCAGGAATGTAAGTGCAAACAATTACATGTAGATGACCACTTAATTTATAATCTATTACCTTTACTGCCCATTATTAAAAAGCACGCTCTGTGATTGGTTAGTTTATTGACCATTATTCTGCAATAATGGGTCGTGATTATGCCCTAATGCGTGATGCAAAGCAAACATTCGTTTTGGCGCCATCACCATCTAACATTTATGCGGAGACAGGGCGCGCGTAAAGAAATAAACAACTGTTACATTTTTAGTCAGAAATTGCCAGTTTTTCCTGTTATTTATTTGGATAATAGAATAGAAATAAAGGGTGCGATGTCCATGTTTATGTCAAATAATGTGTCCTCGGCAGTAAAAACATTGAATGGGTCTCGGCTTCGCCTCGCCCTTATTCGTGTGTTTACCTTGCCCTCGGACATATTATGCTTGCATAAATGAACATTTACCCTTTATTTCTTAATCTCCGGTGTTACACACTGGGCAATTGTATCTGTTAGAGTTTTAATACTATGGGCCATAACGATTCGCAGGAATGGATTCGCAGGCAACAAAAGAAGTGACGTAGCGTGTTAACTGGTCTATACCAATGGCCTGTTTGGGCAAGAATTTAAACATTCTTATTTTTGGCTTTATGGTTACTGTATTTGTTTTATTATCCCTTTCTTTACTATTTCATTCTGCTGCTTCAGCTGTTTGGAATTCGTTTCAAACAGAAATCGCAGTTATCCCCAAAGCTCCAGACTTCAAAACCTAAGCTTAAAACCCTCACCTCTTTTGCAAGCTTTTTATGGCTTATAGCTATTTGTTGATTTGTATGTGTTGTCTGTTATGGGCACTATCAGTTCAAGAAGGATATTTTTTGACTTATATAAGAATTATTATGTGTGACCGACTGACCGTATCCTTCAATTGGAATGCCCTGTTATTTCAGTGAATAAATCAAAAAATAGTGAAGAAACTGCAAGTATAGTTAAATTTGATCAACATGTATACATCACTGATCTCTGCACAGTGGATGGTAACTGGCTCTGTACTGAAGCTACTGGACAGACATATTGGAATCCAAAAAAGCCCAGCAGGCGGTTAAGGGGGCTGTGAAGTCAGGAATTCAAAGGAATTGTTTTTGCCGTATTTCTTCATTGTGTTCCACATATATAAAAGTATACATATTTGAAGAAGGAATGACTCAAGGAATCCAAATTGATAATATTTTTCCCCCAAAATACATATTTTGAGAAAAATCATAAAAACTGGAGATTTTCAATCATTTTTTTGGTTCCCTATAAAAAAATATTAGAAATGTTATTAAAAAATGGCCTTGTTCGTTATTTGTATTACAGATCATAGTTCTGGGCCGGGTTGTATTCCCCATTTTTCAAAATCTGCACTATTTATCAAAATGAATTTGCCAAAAAAAAAAAGCCAAAAACCGCGTGTGTCAATTTGGAACAACGCCAAGATTGTTCAAAGGTGACATAAATCAGAGATTTTTAAACCAAAAATGAAAAACTAAAAAATACGGACCCTAGATTTGATATGCTCTATACATGAATTTATTTCTTACCTGTGCTGATAGGATATTTCGAGTAGTATACTGGGGAAACCGAAAATCACGAATTATCGCGAAAAGTGAACACAGAGAAAATCGCCATTTGTCCAAATATTGTCCCATTTCGCACAAAATATAGCCTTTACTCCCCAACACAAGCGTTTCAATCTCTTATTTACATGCTTCTGCTGCAACACGTCAAATTGCTTCATCTGGAGTAACTTATGATCAAAATTTCAACAATTTATGAGGGCTCAAATCGTGAAAATTTAAATCCCATTCTGTTTACAAAAGCACTCACGTGGGCAACCATTTTTACAAATTGCATACAAGTTACCAGGGGTGTGCGTCATATCGAATCGATGCTCAAGCGTTTTTTTTTATGCTGCGCTCATTACACGCTGGAGCGCCGAATTAGCACAGATGCGTATTGCGTAATACGCGAAAATTACCCGCCATTTTGCAGTTTCAGCCCATGTGATTGCTCTTGGTCAAAAGCCGTAACATAGTAAAGTAAAATGAACAAATATGGGGAAAAAATAAATATATATAGATTCTGTTAAAATATATGGAAGAAAAAATGTTTAATGCGTTTAAAACATGAAAAAAACTAAAACCTGGCCATTTGACTAATTCCTGACTTCACCAGAACCTAAGAGCTGGTCATTACACAAAATGTGTTCTCATTGAAATGTGCTATAAGTGAAAAATAGAGCACAAAAATCAAGGACAAATTACGTGGTCCTGGGTTCTACAGGAAATCATTTTTTACCGAAATTCCTATCCCACAATGCACCAACGATGTACGAGTAGATAGCATCACTCCATGCACGCTCGCGGTTTAGTGCGCCTCTTTTAAAATACTACACGCAATTTGTGGTGCAAAACTACAAGTCATTAAAAGAGTACTCGTTACTGGTAAAATTTGGTACAGCAACGGTTTCGCACGTTATGACAAAAATGCGTTAGACACAAAACACATAGAATATAGATGTGCCATTTATTTGTTAACAGGTTTTGCTTCGGGTAATGAAGCTATTGTGATGCGTATAACCAAGATGTCCGCAGGTGCTTCACCCAATCTAATATCAGTTACTGTTGTGTAACCAATCCATTGTATAGAAATAGCAAGAGTAAACATGGACAAAAAAAAACTATAGCTGCCCAGGCTTTACTGAGTAGAGTTGCGGTTGTTTTGTAGGAGTGGCGTCGTTTTGTTCCATGTTGGTTTATGAAAAAAAATGGCTAACTCTAGAATAGACATTTTAGTCCATTTATCTCCTAGGGCGTGATTGTCAACCGTCAGACATTTTGTGTATTTTCGCACCAGTGCTTTTGGATCACTTGTGCGTTTGAATACTGAATAATACACCACTGTCACTGAATCGATGAAGTAAAAGCACGACAGCATGCGCATTCAGTATTGCTCAATGGAGCCCTTAAAAGTCAAACAAATTCTTTCTACTTTGGGCCTTTGGGTTTAGGTTAAACATAACAAGAATTGTTTCTGCTAGGAATTTTAAGGGGGACGTAACAGGTAGGGATTGTGGTGGTGCTGGAGACACATTGTTTGTACACGTCGTCGCCCAGAATAAGGAGTGATGTCCACGCTTTCACGCAGGCTTAAATGTGCGAATCGCAATAAGCTGCATCTGTAATCGCGAGCGTACAAAGTCGCCGTGCACAATCTGCATACACAATAGCTGCGGGAAAGCTATGGACAATTCCACTCCTTAGTTCAGGCCGGTTAAAGTATAAATGCAATTCCATGATACTTTTATTGACAGAGTTACTGCAAACATGGGTGTCCTGGAGCAACTCCCTGACAAAAGCGGTGGGTCATTCCCAGGTCATTTTCAAATCCATCCATGAGATTGGTAAGAAAGAAAGATCGATTTCAGACAACGATTTTAATAAATCAACATTTTTTATTTCCATTCTTCCGTAATAATATAATCTGTGTATAAACATACAACAGAGAGAGACCACATTATCGGTAACTGTAGTTATATATGTAACAAAGATATACAATGGTTTACAATGAAAGAACAAAATAAAAGTTAAAAAGAACATTAAATGTTCGTGTGTGATTAAATCTTAAGTGCACTCCTCGTAGTATTTGTTTGGGAGTCGTTCAACGTACAAATATGTTGTTACTCATTACAGCGTAATTACAGATCCAGCACACCTAGGAATTGAATGTTATGGAATAAAGCACATACATAAATGAAAAGTAATTATGCTTTATGAAATTGGGATCCAACCTAGCAATTGTCCGTATATAATTAGTCTCCATATTCTACATCTCGAAATATCACTGATCATGATAAAAGTCGCCATGGTAGAACATACCAGATAGCGAAACTACACTCGTCATTGTGAAAGTGTATGGTAAGTAATATTTACCAATTTTCATTTGACTACATAAATTTTATAGTGATAAATATTGTAACAATGTCATGTGATTAAGCTAAATGAGTTGTTTGTCATAAAAATGATTTGAGTTATAATCTTTTAACATCTGAATTTGATGCAGTTACAAACATACTCTGGGATTCTAATCTACCTGCATATGTTAAGTTAGTTTTAACTGGATATCACTAGCTGGCTCAGCCAGCTGTTTTGAGAAGTGTCAAGGTGCTGTGCAACAAATAATCACATTGATAACATTTTTGACAAAAATCAATGATAATTAAAAGATCATATAAAATTATATTAAAAATTCTTCAAATGGAAAATTATATAAAAAATGATCATAAAATAAAAATGGAAAATGTTTTTGTCCTTGGCTCTGCAAATTGGGCACAGTACACAACCAACTTAAAGGCTGACTCAGAGATTTTGAAATATAATATATTTGTGTTTTAATTCATTTTAGTCAACTTGAACTAAAGATAGTCCCCTAAAATGCTCAATTCCAAAGTTTGAGATGAATCAGATTTTTCGTTTTGAAGCAGTAAACATTTATGTATAGTATAACATTGCCATAGGATACTGTGGATTGACGTCAGGAAGGGCATCCGGTCAATTATTTTTTGCTCCAATAAATCCTCACACAGCAGTAATGCTGAGTGCGAGGTATCCGGCCACCCCCGTTAGCGGGGACAAACCCGGATTTGAAACTTTGGTTTAACTTTAACTAAACTGTATAACAAAAATTCTGGGTCCGGAATTTTATAACAAAGTTGTGAGTTTTTATATGAGTCTTTGATTTGAGCTTAGTTATTTCGGACAGTGATTGGTATAGGAACAAACATTATGTACATGCAAAAACCTCGAATTGTTGGAAAACTGAGGGCGCCCTCATCGGGAAATCTCTGAGTCAGCCTTTAAGCTGCATGTTCATTGCAAGTTTCAACTGAACATAGGATCTCAAAAATAGCTTGCTGTCAACCACAATGCAATTCTAAAATGTGTCATGGCTTGTGATGTTATACTAGCAATTTAGCCACAGCTTAAGCAGAATTACAATCACAGAATTGGCTTTAAACGGTGGAAATATGCAGCCTGGTGGAGAAATGATGGCAATGTCATGATCTGTACAACAAACTACCATGTCATTCTTGGATATGTTCACAGTATGGTATCAAACGTGTTGGTAAATTTATCCCACCTATGTTCTAAAACAGGCTATAAAAGAATGGGTTGGAGTGATGTCCAGATTTGTATCATTATGATGGGTTCATACTTAATCAGCAGATGTCGGCCGACACTAGTCTTGAACACGTTGCGTTATAAAGCATGTTCGAAAGACTAGCATCTGCAGACGTCTGTCGATAAAGTATAAACCCACGTTTAGGGAGCTGTAGTTACCATGCTCAAGATTTGTACTTGCACATACAATTCTTTTGTGCATGGGTTGATCAAACAAAAGAATTTGATGATACAAGTATGCCCATTTCATATGGCAACTTAGCCTCCCTACTAAGAGATTAACTTGGCTTATTTATAATGTTAATTAAGCTCAGAATTCTAAACCTGACTACCTTATTTTCGCTTTTGCCTTTTGGATCCAATTTCAGCTTTTGCTTTGAGATCAAAGGATCAATTTTCTGTATTTTTGTATCAAAGTAGCCAGTGGTCACAATTTGTAACTTCCCAAATATGTCATTTGTTGAAAGTTCTGAATTGCCTGAAAAACAAATTTAAAAACATGAACAACTACTCCACACATAGAAAGCACCAAAATTCCTTGAGATAAATACAAATAAATAGAAAAGAGTAATAAACCTCTCTGTATTGTACTTCAAAAACTAGAGAGAAGAGTTGTGGAGAATAGAAAAAAAATACATAATCACTTTAGGGGACTGTATCTCATGGATACATCGACCCAAAGTTAGTCCAATAAGTTGCTACAAAGAAAATGTACATACAATTTACTGCTTTATGGGTTTGCTGTACACTATCCACAAAATAATACATCTTCTGGCCTGAAGCATGAAGTTTGATACAATATGAAGCTTTGATCAATATTTTCAATACTGTACAGTATTTCATCATTATTGAACAATATATTTTGATAACATGCACTCGGTTTTGTTACCAGGTTTGTGGTAGCTTATTTAGAATTGGTCACATATGCGATCCTTCATAGCATCCATGAACATTCAGCGAGATTAAATGATCAAGCTTACAGCAGCAGAGCGGAAAATTTTTCGCAAAATACAACATCGCCATGGTTCACTACTTCGCATGTTGGATGAATGTGAAGCAATCCTACATAATACACAAAGCAAGGATATCTATAGTAGCACCAAAAAGTTGCATCTTAGCAAAACAGCCATGCTTTCTGTCAGTCTGAACCAGGCAACTTAATTCATAGACAATGGGGCCTACCATACTTGGTAAGTTGCATTACATTTTTATGTTTGGATGCTAGTCAAGTCAGCTTCATATTACATAATATTGTTGGATTGATTTTTTTTTGGTTGATGCAGGAATATATAGCACTTGCTATAACAATACTTTCTTATATGAGCCTCAAAGTCATGTTAAAAATGCACATTTTAAGAACGGCATTTTGAACTGCTGTGTAAGGAATGAGCGACTACTTCATTTTCCAACTATATGGAATATAGGCCCTGTAAATGAAGCTAGAATTTGAAGACCTGTTATAATTAAATTACAATTTGTTGTCTGTCAAATAGTAGTATATATTTGTTCCTTTTTATTTGTAAAACATTGAATCAAATTACTCATGACAGCACAGGCATAAGCTTGTAATTTACATAATAATAAATTTGCATCAATGCTTCATAGTAATTCAATGAACAGCATATGATTGGGGGTAACTGAGGTTTACAAAATATTTATGAAATTATTTTAACAATACAAAATAAATGAGCTGTTAAAATATATTAAACTATCAGATATAAATACTTGGCAAGATACATAACACTACACAATCTCTCACAGCATCATCCCCAGTGACTTAGTTCAGTAGATATAGCATACACACTTGGACTATACTTTGATTACCACCAAACAGGCGGGAATTATTTGGTTGTTATCGTTCCGCGCGTAAAAGTAAACCAAATGTACTCGAGCGTTTGCACAGAATCGCGCACGACACGCATAATATACACTCTGCGCTTGTCTTGCGCTTACAAATATTCCCTATCAGTTCGCACTGTTATGAGGCCCGCCTATTTGGTGGTAATCAAAGTATAATACAAACTTCATATCTGGGATTTGGTGATCATGTCTTGGTAACTGGCTAATTTGCAGGGTTCGTATCCCCTACCGGCATGAATGTCATGGCATGCCATGAAATGTCTTATCACTCTTGATCATGATTCACGACTTAGAAATCAATTCCCTTGGAAACCAATTCCCTTGAAAACAGAGAAAGTTGACATCATACTCGGACATGGTCAGCGCATGTCATTCTCTCAATGGATTTTAATGGTGAGACATCCCTAACCCTCTCCCCCAAAGTTTGTTAGAGATCTGAAATTTGAGCTGCTGACAACTAGAAAATGTCATCACTTATTTCAATGGCACAGAATATCATAGGGTTGATTTAAAGTAAGGTTTCAAATGATCTAATTTTTGTGTCGCCTGCCCTAAGGCAGGAAGACACATAGGGATCACTTTGTCCACTGTTGTTGATGTCTGTTGTTGTTGTCTGTTGTTGTCTGTTGTGAAAAAGGGTTAACATTTGCCTGTAATATCCTCATACTTTGATGGATTTAAACCAAACTTGGGCCACAGGTGCAACATGGCACCCCCACTTGTTGATGAGGTCAAAGGTCACATGCCAAGGTCAAAGGTCATGTGAGGTCAAGTTGTAAAATAGGCTGAAAATGTAAAATTGACCTCATTTGAAAAGTTGAAGTTCAATTGGAACCAAACTTGGTTTATGGAGTTTACATGCAAACCCCCATTTTCTTATGAGGTCCAAAGTCACATATCAAGGTCAAAGGTCATGTCAGGCCTATCATTCACTAACCGCAGACCGATGTATTTTTAAATATGTTATAGAAATATTAACATGGGTTGATAGAGTGACATGGGCAATGAAAAAGATCCATTTTATCTGCATAGGTCTGTATGCTATACCTGCTTGGTGCTCACTTTGACCACATATGTCAAGTTCCCAGGAACAATCTATATGTAGTGATTTTAAATGGTCAATTGGGTAAAACTGCTGCCTTAAAAAAATATCCCCCCCAAAAAAAAGGAATCGGAGTTGAGATTTTCATTCCATAGGAGTAAGAAATTATGTTGAGTTCCTCTCAATAATGGAGGAAAAAACAGCTGCAATAATCTTTGAGAGAGATTGTGACATTTTACTGACATTTAGTTCTTTTTCTGAAAAAAAAAATATTTGAAAAAAAATTGTTCAACACAACCTGATCATCAACAACATTTTAAGTATATCTTAGGTGGGGATTTGTTTATCAATCAAGTAAACGAATTATTTACTTTTCAAAATTGCACCATGTTTCGCTTATAAAATAGTCTGCAAAAATGCAAACAGTCTATTTACATATCATTACAAATTTACAATTGTTTTTTTGTACTTCTAGTTCTTCAATAAATGTCCTTGTATCCAATTCAAACTTGGCAAATGCTTAATAAGAAATGCAAACAACAAAATCCATACAACGTAACTTTCATTAACACAAATTAACTGTTTGAGGTAAATTACTGTGGGGTTATAAAAACACTGTATAAGGTGGACATTTGATTCATCCTGGTGCACAAGTTTATGTTATAATTTACTGGTTTCATGCACCTTGTAGCTTCACCCAGAACCCAGTCTAATGACGTGGGTACAGGCTGATCAAAATGGTTGGAATTTTGACCACTGTTATTCACAGCTGTTCATCCCTGTACTTATCACTATGTCTATTGTAATGCAAACAGCATGTTGCTATGTGCATCACAAAAGACATGGTGATGCACATAGCATTTTGCTATTTACATTATAATAGACATGGTGATACACATAGCATTTTGCTAGTTCCATTATAATAGACATGGTGATGCACATAGCATTTTGCTAGTTCCATTATAATAGACATGGTGATGCACATAGCGTGTTGCTAGCTGCACTACAAAATACATGGTTATGCATATAGCGTGTTGCTAGCTGCACTACAAAATACATGGTTATTTATGCATATAGCGTGTTGCTAGCTGCACTACAAAATACATGGTTATGCATATAGCATATTGCTAACTGCATTACAAAAGATTTGGTGATGCACATAGCATGTTGCTAGCATCCGTTTACATTGTATAAGTTATGATTTACGCATGGCACACATGAAATTCCATGCAGTGATGATTGCAACTTATTAATATTCATAATGGTAAAACTGTCGGCTAATTGGTTGTTTGAGACTGCTCTATGCAGATATGACAACTCAGAATTTAAATTAAGTTACTTCATTGCCATTTAAAATGCACAAGCCAAATGAGAGGAACTTCTGTTTGCTCAAATTCAGGACTTTGATCACTGTGAAGTGGTGATAGGTCACAGGAAACCAGCAAACGCTACAAAAGGTTAACTACTTTAATACTCTACTTTAAATAATTTGGCAATTACTGTTCAATATGGCATTTTCACATCATGACTCTCACACGCATGGCTTGTCCTATATTTTTAACGGTTTCAAATATCACATAATTATTGCATGTCAGTTGCAATTTGTCAATTTCAATCAAAACCAATCCACATATCGCAGACAACAATAGTGCACACAACACACAGTGCCCAATTTACTTGTTAACTGACAAACGCAAAAACATTTTAAAACAAAAAAACAATTAAAAATGATTAAATATACTTACTATGCTCTATTTCTGAGCGCTTTGGGACTCCTGAAAAGGGTGTATGTAGTGTATGTAACCTGACAGAACTCACTGAAAATATTATGCTGTGGTTTGCTTGTGTGGCAAGGCTCCTAGCCTTTAAATAAATGCTTATACATAGATCACCTTTTTAGAACCAACAAAATTGGATTTCAAGAGACGACATAACATAGCAACTATATCATAAGGCAAGGAAAAGTGTTAAAATATGGAAATAAGGAATTGATGAATTGCCTTGAAAGAACTGAAAGATATTGGTAAGATGTTTTCAATAACGTTCAAATTAGTCTTCAGCTTACACCTTCTCTATCATCTTCATTCCATGAAGCAAACAAAGCCACTCTTAAAATGGATGCTAACATAGCTCTGTTGATTTCTCTCTTTGCATTGCTGTCAGTTAATCCTGGACACATTTAAAACAGCTAAAGCACACTTGAAGAGTTTTTGGTATGTGCGGATTAACGTCTCCTCACACTGTTTGCAACCAATATTTGCAAAATGAGATTTCTGTATCAAACTGGACACATTCCAAGGCCAGAAACGATCTGGACTCATTCCATGGCCAGAAGAAAGTCGCCATCACATTGCATCCACTAGAAGTTGTAATGGGTCATGGGTGTGAGATTCTTATCACTCCAGACATCTTTAGATTTAGGTCTTAAAAAGCAGGCGTGTCAAGGTGCGAAATTTATTCAAGGGACTTATGGCCCACTTAAGGGCTTCGGCGAATTTTCTTGAATAAGTCATTCAAGCCATGTTTCAAAAATGTTGTCTGCTGGAAGCGTGCGTACAATTTGTCTGCGATGGGCCATCCTGAAGGGCATTCAAGACATCAAAGGATTGCACTTTCTGTTGGAACACCAGATTCTTGAAGGCATCGCTCTTTTCAATGAGTTCTGGGAGATGCTTCAGGAAGTAGCATGGCAATATTCTTATCAACACTTCTGGTATTGAGCTGCAACAAAAAAGTACAAAAAGGTTTAAAATTGTTGAAAACAACAGACTTGTGATTTTGTAGCATTAGGTCACACTTAGTTTTGACCAATTGAGATTTGATTGAGGGACAGCACAAAGTTCAAGAGGAGAGCAAACTTCTATGATCATTAACTTATCAGAATGTGAAAAAAAAAATTGATGAATGCTGGATTTTGAAAAACTTCTAAAACCACATTAGTGAAGGGTAGATACATTACAATGCTGTAAAAAATCATGGAATTCTTTGTTTGAAGACCTAATGCAAAGATTTTCACATTCCAAGCCGATGTTACCATTCCTTGTGCATGACATCTAAAAATAAAATGGGGAAGTTACATGTTCATATACCTAATAAGCTTCAAACATATGTATCCACAACCCAAAATTCCCAGGAAAAGCAGTTTTTTAAAATTTCTAAATCTAACAATGATATTTATCTATAGTCCGTGTCTCTTCTCTGTGCAGTGATTGTCTAACATTTTACACAACATAGTCTTAATATGACATTATACTACTTGTATGGTTTCCTGGTGGTTTACGAGAATGGAAATATTCACCAAAAGGACCATCAAAGAATGATTGTCAATGTCTTTGGTACAATTTACGTTGATGTCAACAGTCTTGTAACTTAGGTTGCATGAGAACAGGCAAGACATTTTTTCATCTGAGTTTACATTACTGTATAAGTGGAATTTTTGCGTACAGATATTTTCGCGATTTTTAACAATTTTGCCAAATGCGCGAGATTTAATTTCACGGTATTGACATCATCAATGCAATACAAATCTATTGGAGAAAGTTATTTTCGCGCGTTTATTTTTTCGCGTTTTTATGTCCACTCGCGAAATTCGGAAATAAAAAACCTCGCGAAAATTTCCACTTATACCGTATAGTTTTTGATGAGAAAATCGTTCAACTTTTGACAGTAATTCCATACCACGACATTGTAAGTACAGGCAAAGTCTGTTTTAAGACGGCCATAGTCTGGTGTGAAATGGGGAGCTGTTAAGCTGTACAAATTTGCCAGAGAAGATGTTAAATTTTTGAAAACCTCTATGGCTCAGTTTGCTATTTTTGTTAAAGAGCGAAACTAATGTTTGCTGTCAATGATTTTTTTTGTACATTTTTTTTTTGTCCCCCCAATTTGTATGAAATACCAAAGGAAAATAAATCATATTCTTGGACTTTCTAGAAGTGTAAAAACTCCATTTTTTTTGTGGCCTAAATTTTTTGGGTGTCTTCCAGGTCTGGAAAGCATTTTCTTAATTTTTTGCATGTTCTATCATGTTAAGCGGGAATCCTGGGAAAGTCTGGTACTTATAAACCCCTGAGAAATATCAGCAACGATACACTATCTATAGGCTCATTACAGAAACAACTTGAAATGGTCTTCCGAGTAAACCAATCAAAATAGTGCTTTATATCTCTCAAAAATAAATTGTACCATGATTCCAACAGTATTTCTGATTTGTGCTATTATATGGTATTACACCTCCAAGTAACCAATCACAGCAGTGCTTAGATAGTAATATTCAAAAACACATTATGTTTATAAATCATTTAATGAAGCCTGATTTCCTTTCAATGTTGACTGAAATATATGCATTCCCTTATGAGAAGTGGAATGCCCCCCAAATTCTCATAATAACACACCTAAAAAGAAATGGTCCGACCAGTGCGCCCAGGTCACACCCTGTCGACCTTAGCTCTTCCTCAATTCCGTTGTTGGCTCAAACCCCACACGGACGCGTTGAAAATATCATGCTGTGGGGCGGGCCCGGAAGCGGGAAGTCAACATTGGAAAAGGAATTAGGCTTCAGTTAAATGATTATAAAACCTTATGTGTTTTTGAATAAATCATTACACAGAACTGATTTCCTGTACACCAATGTTGACTGAAGTATATGCATTAACCCCCGTTTAATGAATAATTTCAATATCAACATCGACTAGTCACTCAGTCGGAGGTGGAGCATGATATTTCAGGGTGCAGCCATAGGATTGCCGTCAAAGGTAGACCAAAAACGCCAGAGCCCAAAACACATGGAATCAAGATTCCTAAAGTCAGGAAGCCAATATAATCACCTAGACAATGGAGTACACCAGGGGTGGGTAAGGAGGACCCCTCATACTTTTAATGTGTTTAAAAGACCGGGCCAAAGTTTTTTGGAGGATTGCCAGAGCCAGCGGAATCCCGCAGAGAAATCCCAAGCCTAAGGAATAGGCGCGAGGAAGAGCCCGACAGACAGGACTAGTGCGACGTAGGCCCGGGACAAAGGGCCCAGAAGCACCCCGCGGGCAAAGGCGGCGTGAGGACAAGGCTCAAAGCCTTGCGAACAACTGAGGGTCCGGGAAGGAGCCAGAGAAGCGCAAGGCGGAACCGCGTAAAAGACGCGGGGCAAAGAGGCCCCAAACCCCAAAAACTGAGGAGCGGGCCCCCTAGAAGGGGTTCCGATTCAGAGCACCACAGAAGAACCCGGGGAGAGAGGCCCGGGGGAGATAAAGTTGAGAGACTGAATGAAGGCTAAGGCCCCAGCCCCGTGGGGGCTGAGAGATAAGTCCGACCCTGACCCGGAGGAACAAGCTCCAAGGAGAAGGGAAATCCCAATAATCAGCCGGGAAAGGACCCGAAAGAGTAACAACAAGGCGAGGGATTTTGAGCGAAGCACCCCAAGGACGATTGGGGGCTCAGCCAGAGGCTCGCCGATAGAACTCTCAGATATATCGGGTCAGAAAAAGGACGCCTGCAAGAGTCAATGGAACGAACCACCGTCACCGAAGGGCGAACCGAACAACCCATGCTGTGGTAGGCTGAGCGATAGTTGACCGAAAAAATCCAGACAGCGGTGATCGGAAAAGCCCGCCAACGCTCAAAATAAGCGAAAAGTCCCACCTCAACTGTCACAGTCAGGAGGTGGAGGGGACGATTCAAGCCTCGACTCGGAGGAAGACAGAACCACGAGGAAAGAACGAGGAAGACTCCGCAAAACCGGAAGCAGCGGCCACCCAGCCCGGGCAACCGCAAGAGCAAAGAGCAGTCCCAAATGCTAGATAATAATAAACTAGCACTCCCCAGATCGGGCCAGCATCAATCCTGGCCCAAAAAGTAGACCAAGTGTGTAAACCACCGAGTGGAAGTCTACCACGAGGGAGAACCCAGAGGCTAGCTCTGCAGAAACACGAGCCAAGAGCCCCGAGAGGCCGACCCGAGTTGAGAGCTACTAATGCTAGGGGAAGCCGAGAGAAAGCCAAACCAGTGGGGACTGTCAGCAGAGAGCATGGTGACAAAGTGGAGAACGACAGAATGACCTAAACATGCGGAACTTCTGAACCAAACGACAAAACGGTATCGAGGAGGCAAACAAGAAGCAGCTTAGCCGAACACCGGCTACGGGCCAAAGGATGCCACCAAGAAGAGGCCCGTGGACAGCACAGCGGCTTCGACACAAGATCTCCCGAGGAGAAGAGAGTGAAGAGAGCCACCGGAGAGGTGCTACCCGAACGGGCGAGATACCGAAAAAAGGATCACCAACGCCTCGAGAAAAGGGAGTAACCAACTCGTCAACCAAACTCGAGACGTGAAACATGGAGGAATGACTCACAACGGGGGATTACGCCCCAGAGACATTCCCACCCGGGAGCGAGAAGCTCCCAACCGACCGAAGTCGGAAGTGGGCAGGCCACCATGTCAAGAGCTCCCAGGTCGTAAAGACAGGAGCCAGAGCAACCGAACGTGCCCCCAGGACCCCGAGGGTACTAAGGGGAAAGCACAACATCCAGTCGCACACGGCGGGAAGACAAGACCAAGCCAACTGCCAGGAACAACTGAGAAAGCCGCCAGTGAAGGCGAGTTCGGAGAACCCACCAAACAAGGGAGTACCCCGTCGCGGGGAATCCCTCTAGGCAGCACAGTTGAGACAGAAGGCGTGGCAAAGAAAACCCGCAAGTGAAGAGATCGAACAACGGAAGCCTGAAAACCGCTGGAGAGGAGGGGGAAACCCCCTAAGACAGACCCCGACGAATCGGGAGCACACCCCGGGCCTGAAGCCCGGGAACCGCGCTAGGCCCGGACGAGCCCCAACGCTAGGCCCGGACGAGCCCCAACGCTAGGCCGGAACAAGGCCCGACGCTAAGCCCGTATGACGAGCCCCAAAGAGGGGCATCGTCGAGCCGACCCAAAACCCGTGTCCAGGTCCCCCCGAGGGAGACAGCGGACCAGGATAGTCAGCTGGGAGCCAAAGGAATGTGCGAGAACTGTCAAAGCCAGCCCCTAACTCCCGAACAAACGGGGGAGATGAAGGGATCCCGGTCAAGACACTAGAACCAACAGTAGGCCGAAAGTCAAGGCGAAAGTCGAAAAGACCTCAGGGGATAGGAGTTAGGCCTAGGGATGCGCGTGGTAAGGTTAGGCAACAGAGCTAAACCACCAAACAGAGCCCAGAAGGGGTACGGGCATCAAACCTGGGGTGGGAGCCCAAGCCCAGTGAGGGAACCAGAGCAGCGTCAAGACTGAATAACCGAAGCCCGAGACCGGCAAGGGCAGGCGAGGCCCCGAGGGAACCAGCCGGCATGTAGGACGAGGTCTCGCGCACCGAAAAGAATGTGAGGGGAAGAGGGCCACGGAAGACAGCCACGGCAGCAACGATCAGGTTACCCATACGGGGTGTAAGGCAGGGAGAGACATAGAGCCCTACCCCAGGCCTGAGACGGCCCAGTGAAGCCCTGGAGGGGCCACGCAACACCAGCATAGGCATAGGCATTATAAAACCCCGAAGGGGGGCCAAGTAATACACCAAGCAGCAGGGGCATCAGCCCAGCGGCCCGACAAGGGCCCAGCCAAGCTGAGTGGGAAGAACCAGGGCCAGCTACACCGAAATGGAGATGACGGGTCTAAGTCGAGAAGCTAAGCTAACGATGAGAGCCCCAAGGCCTAGGCCAAAGCAAAGTCAAAAGACCGCCAAAGGCTATAGGCAACGACTCCCGAGGAAGCCAGGGGCTAAAGACCCAAAGACCAGTATCAAGCCAAGGCTAGAACAGGTATAGGACCCCAAGGGGGAACAGAGACTAACGCCAGACGGCAACTTTCACTAGGCGCGACTCGGAAGCGGCGCTACGCCCCGCTGATCCCCAGGAAAGGAGCAGCGAAGCTGCATAATAGCTAGAGTCCAAGTCCACGAGGGCGGGACAGCGGACCGGCTAGGTACGCAGAGTAGCTACAGCCAGCAGCCTAAGAGCCAGGACAGCTAAGGCCTAAAGGGCCCAGCACCTAACTGGCAGAAGAGACAGAGGCCTCAAGTCCCGATGGTGCACACGGAGCGGGCCGGGACTAGCACAACGAAGAGCTAGGCTTACCGGAAAAAGAACAGTCAGCCGCAACGAAGACGGCAGGACGGAATAGCGCCGGCGACCAGAGCTGAAAAGCCCATGGAGGGCCGGGAGCAGACGTGAATATAAAGTAAGGTCTGCATCCCGACGAAGCTGCAAGCCATCGCACGGCAGGATGCGCCCAATGCCCAGGCCGAGGCGGGCTAGCCCCACCAAACAGCCAGGGCAGGCGCACCCCCGTAGGGGACCCCGCATGCACGAAGCTAGAGCAACGTCAGAGCATGGAAGCTCACCAGGGACTACACAAGGCTGGGATAGGCTTTCACGCCAAGGCAAGGAGACATGCCAGCCAGGGGTTAAGCCAATGAAGATAGGCCGCCCGTAGGGGAGCCCCCCAAAGGAGCAGACTTGAGTAGATGCAAGAGAACCACCGAGACCCCGGCATCCCTGAAGGGATGCCCGAGACCCAAGGCGGCGCGGACATCCCCACCAGGGAGACAGGTCGCGGCGCGAGAGTGCAGTCAACACCAGGAAGGGGGACAAACAACACTCCGAGCAACAGCCCCGTAAGAGGAGACAGATGCTGTGGTTAAGCCCGGAAATCCACGCCACAACGGCGGATTATAAACGCCCACCCGGAAATCAACGCCGATGACGGCGGATAAACGGCCACCATGCGGCGTACCCCTACGGGGAGGAGACGCGGCAAAAAGGATGAATGGTATCCAATCCACCCAAGCCAATCTCCTCCGAGAGGTGAGACGATATAAGGAGTAGTAGTTAGTACTACACGCACCGAGGCGGTGGGGAGACAACCCCTCACCCCAGCCTTCCCGCCGAGAGCCACGCAGCTACCCCCCCCCAAAAACGCAGAGAGGACTTTATATAGCGACAGAGGCTAATCACGGGCACGCAGCGCGCGCTGAAAGGGCATGCTGCAGCCTGTACCGATGTCCCCGTGGATGTAAGCCCCGAAGGCTACCCGCACGAGGGCGCCGAGAACGGAAACACCCATGGGGCACGTAACGGCGGCGGAAACCGTAGCGGGGAAACAAGCGCTGGACGAACCGAACCAGTAACCGCACACGGACCCCCGCGTAAGCGGGGACCAAACTGGCGAAGCGTGCGCGCCCACCTAGCCCCAGTGAAGGCTGGTAGTATAGAGCATGCAGCACGAGCAAGATTAACCCGCGGGGCTAGCAAGGCTAGCCATGCGGGGTATGCCGAAGCAGCGGGACCGTTAGCGGGAAACAGCGCTGGACGAACCGCACCAGTAACGCACACGGAACCGCATGTGAGCGGGGGCCAACATAGCGAAGCGCTGCGCGCCCCACTTAGCCCGGGAAGGCCCGGTGAAGCACGGAGCACAAGCCAGACTAACCCCGGGGGGGTAGCGGGCTAGCCATGCGGGATGTGCCGTAACGGCTGAACCGCAGCGGGGACTAGCGCCGGACGAAACCGCCACCAGAAACCGGGCACCCCCCGGGTACCCCGCGTGAGCGGGGGCCAAACTAGCGAAGCGCGCGCGCCTTCTCCTAGCCAGCGAACGAAGGTGGTGAAGCCAGCAGCACGAGCCAGTTTCTGACCGCGTGAATAGCGAGCTAGCAAGCGGGGAGCAGTAGCTAAACGATCACCCGCGGCGCCCCATCGCGGGGCGCCGAGGAACCCACCTCAGGGCTGGACGATTCAAGCCCCGGGACCGGTACCACGGCAGCGCCGTCGCAGAGTCCGAGACTTCTAAACCACGAGCGCCGGGTTGTCGATACTGGCGATGGATCGGCCCGGAGAACCCGGGCGTCACCATTAGTCCAAACTCACCACTACCGGACCGAACTGCAGCCGCCCAACCCCTAGGGGAAAGGGCAAGACAGAATCATGCTAGCCTGCACCGATTAACGCAACGAGCTAAATCAGGCGAGCCGGCGCCGGCAGCGTGGAAGTCAGTCAAGCCCCCCGGAGGGAGGCGGCCGACCAGCATACTCTGTTATATCGGGATGTCCGCAGCCGCAAAATCCCCGAGGGAAAAAAAAGAAACGCAGGGCGGACCGCGCTAGCCTGCACCGGGGAAGCCCCTAGGGCTAGACAGGCGAGCCAGCGGCCGTCAGCGAGGTAGACTGGCGGAACTCCCGAGAGAAACGCTTCCCCCCCTACTAACACGCCATGAAGTAACCGAAGCTACAACACCTTAAGTTTGACTCCAAAAGCAGCGGGGACGCCTTGGAAGAACCTCGGACGGAGCCCGAATACCAACCCCCACTTTTCATAAGCGAAACATAGACAGGGAAAACAGTGTTCAATGGCGAAACCATTGAAAACTGAGAGGCCACCGCAAAGGAACGAGCACAAACGGAGCAACAGAGGAAGCAAGACCCGTTAATGAACGCACGGAGAAAGGGGTCGCGGGGCGGGAGCGGTGGGGAAGCGAGCCAGATGGGCGAGAGTGTCGGAACGAAACAAACAAAGACAAACAAAAAGGCGTGCCGAGGTAAAACACGGCCGGCCCAACGCGGAGACAAAGGATACAGTGCCGGATGGTAAAACCAATAGTCCACCCACGGTCAATAATTGTTCCAAAGCCAGTTGTCACATATTATCGAATACCACCAGCATAAGAATCAAATATAGAACACTTCACCCAGTAGAACTGTTTAATTGATAGTATGATAAATACAAGAAAAAAGAACAGGCTCACAAGAAGCGGATCCAAGCACGCAACACGTGCGGAAATGGTGCCTGTGTTTTACCTTATTTTACCTCTACACAGATCACATGACGCATCGGCGGCCAAAAAAGGATACAAAATAAAAGCTCTCGACGGGTGTAAAAATCGCCGTTTAGTTCGTCCGATGAAGCGCTATAAATCCCAGTATATTAATCCAGTATATATTCAGATAGATATGGTATAGTAGTAGGAGTATCCGTATGAGACGACAATAGTAACAGTATCACAATCTCAGTTAATTTTGGCTGTAATATTGCAGAGCTGCGGTAACACGCGTCGTTTTGATTAACAGCCAAAACGGAATTGAAGAAGAGCTAAGGTCGACAGGGGTGACCTGGGGTAACTGGTCGGACCATCTCTTTTTTAGGGGTGTTAGGATGGTAATGTGGGGCATTCCATTCTCAGAAGGAAATGCATATATTTCAGTACAACATGGTGTAAAGGAAATCAGTTCAGGTATGATTTGATATTAACACCCAAAGGTCACAGACCGGTCAAACAGGGTACTGTGCATTGGGATCATGCATACACGTGTGTTTTCTTGTGTTACACGCAATCTCTGTGTCGTATGCTGAATTAATGGGTTTTTTTTAAACATTAATTATTAAAATCGTATGTTTACCCATAAGGGCGCTGCTCTGATCGTGGTTCTTAATAATTTCAGGTGAGGCTAATGTATGTAAAAGCTTTACAAACCATGCAAAAATCAATTTGAACAATCTTGAGGGCCCACACTATTTTTCAAATGTGCCAGTGTCTCTTTAATAAACGAATGGGCCACTTAGGTTTCTACATTGTCAGTACAGAATATACATACATGCTCTTTCCTCAACTGGTTAATCACTATCTAGATTGACATCATGTGTCATGAACTGTGGAATGGAATAAATAAGACAATGATGGAATTGATTAACATGGTATCATGATTCTTAAACCAGCTGTCGCAAATTGATAAGCCACTTCAATGGCTGATGCCTGGGTTCAATTCGACAGTTGAACCCATATAATAAGCCCTTTCGCATTCAGATTCAAGATGCCATGTGCGTAATATCCGACGATCTTTTGTAGATGAACAAAAACGAGGCTACGGCTAAGTTCAATGTGGTGAACTTTACCGTTTTCACAAAAATTCTCTAATTGGGTTTGTATGGAAAACTATGCGTTTCTCAATTCCTTCAGGACAGTTATGAAATACAGTTGAATGACATTAACAAAATTGAAAAGATAAAAACCTGTTATAAAACACGAGTTTAAGTAAATTTTTGTGAAAACGTTCAAGTTCACACATTGAAAGGTTGTTACGTAGCTTGTTTGTTATCTACAAAAAGATCATCGGATATTACCCCCAATGCATCTTGAATCTGAAATTGTGAAAGGGCTATATGCACATCAGTGCTGGGCAGATCAACATAGCACAACATGCCATAACTACTTGTTTTTTCAAGCGAGATGTTCGTTTTTGTTCACAGATCTGGGCCCGGGATAATGGCATTCACACCATATTGTGAAATATGAACACCAGAACTATCTAGGGGCCTTACCTTCAGTCCTTGTTTAAATAAACCATACTTGAGGGACCAGTAAATTGCCACTCTCTTAATACAGATCACGGATGATTTTAGGATTGAAACACATTGATGAATTCTGACCCGCCCCGTGTGGCCTGCTAATCAAGCCACGTACATGACAAACTACCACAAATTCAAGCCATAATGAGAACCTTAAAAAATTCCTGAGAACATATCCTACCTACAAAGGAAGAAATGAAGAGTTGATGGCATTGTCTCCTTGTCCAGGCTTGTTAGATCCAATTCTGGATCTGCCCCTTGTTGCTCTTCTACTGTCTGTAGATGACCCTCTGTTTGCAAGAAAGAATTATTCACTCATTAAGATGTCCCCCACAACTGTAGTTTAATTACATTTTATTGCATGCCAATGAAAAGCTCATTAATATTCATAACCCTGTCCAAAAAGTATCATCAATGACCTCATCACATTCTATCACTGGTGCCACTTTAGAAGTTCATTTGACTAATCAGTTTACTCTGTAGAGTGGATTAAAATTAATTTTTGTTGGCCATCCAGGCCATCCATCTGCAGGTCCTCCACAACATGATTGCGGGACAAAAATAGAAGCATCACACGGAAAGTCCGTTGCGGGTGGTAACACACATCATTTTTTTTTATACCCCTTCAAAACCCAATCACAGGAATAGAAAAAAACAATAAATCAAATAACTTTTTTTACTTTGCCCAAAATTGCCCCCCTGTTCCAACAATTAAATTTCTTTAAACCCTTCCCGCAAAATTTCCCCATTAAAACGTAAGTTAAAAAAACAACGTTTTAAAAAAAAAAAAAGCTTTATTTTTTAAAAGGGCAAAACATTATTACACACGCAGCTGACTATGTAGAGAATATAATTGCAACTGAAATTTTTGGTTCTCAGCTTGCGTGCTGGCTGCATGCAGGGAATAAAGAGCACAACTGCCTTTTGTCAACAGCCAATCAGAACAAATGCAAATGACCTAATTCTGAAGAGAGACAACATGGGTACCATTTTTGTCTTTGTTAACAGACAAAATTGTTGCAAACCTTCAACAAGACTGTCTGCCAAGTATCCTGTCACAAGCCCATCCTGTCGGCTGGAGATTGAAGGACGACTGTAGGTGGACCGGTCAACTATGATAGGAACAAAGCATCTTGTTATTAACATGAACCTTTCTTTCATGGTAACTTGAAAGTATCTGTACCAAATTCAATTCTTTATCTGGACTGCAGGCGGTGCCTTTGCTTCCCCAATGTCTTAAGGAACCTCTGATTTAACCACTTGAACCACAAGAGGATGTAATTTTATGTCCTGACTGAACTTGCTGTGTGCAGAGGGCATTATATCATAGCCTTAAGATAGTTGGCCCTTTAGTGGTCCCATAGTATCTGTTTGCCGCCTTGTTTTGACCCCACGTTAATAGGTCACGACCAAGTGACCTTTGACTCTGTGAGCTGGAAGTGGAGCTTTAAATAGAGAGACTAAATATCTTTCGCACAACACTGTAAATTTTCAAAATGTCAGATAGTTACCCGTTAGTGCATTTCCTTCATATTCTTTTATCACAT
>JAMKCH010008927.1:0-30815 GCA_023653785.1 Ophioderma brevispina
ATGACTTCCCCCGTGACTTCCATTTTTTTTAGATATTTGCCAAAAATGCTTCCAAGGTCAATTTGAGCTTCTATATGATCCGAATATTGATAAATTTATAAGAGGTGTTCGTAAATATCTGCTCTGGCATGGTGGAGGTTGGTGAAAGGGGTAGAAAAGCTTTCCGATGGGTTATAGAATGTTATTTTTTTATAATCCAATTTACCTTTTTAAATTGGGTCTATCAAATTTTCATTAAAATGGGTCCTGAAAATCAAATATTGGAAGGGTTCTGCGCGGGAGGGGCTATTTTGCGGCAAACATTATCTTAGTCAAGAAACAACTTCGCTACTATTGCTAATTCCACCTTCAATGTGCAGGCTATTCACAACTGGCCATAATATTTTCTGCAAATTTGTTTTTTGTTTTTTGAAGTTGATAAGTTCAAGTTACCAAACGGGGAACTGTCCAAAAGCTTCAATTAGGCCTATGCTTTACTCAAAATCTTTACGTATCATTACTTTTTATAACTGTTGCCCATGCTTTATAGCTTTATCATTATTTATTGTGAACCACATTGGAATTTCACTGATTGTTTTCATCCGTCTGTGCAACTGCAAGAGAAAATGTATCTCGAAAAGCGAATATCACGAGGCTTCCGCACTTCGAGCGTGCAGGGGTACCCGCACCCACCCTTAGTGCCATCCATCACCAAACATTCTCTAGGGACATTTCGTGATCCACGAGGTTTACCCGTGTTCGATTTACAATTTGAGATTTTTATATCATTCATTTGAACTGTTAGCCTTATAGTAATCAATGTGTACCTAATCTTATACGCAAATTCGGTCGTATCTGTAAGAAATTCGTAATTTTGTATTTTCTGTCCGCTGAACAGGACAGAAATTACAGCACAGCGGAGAGCTACAAAAAGACTTAAGTGCAACGAGATCAGATTTTGAGCCTTCCAATATTGTGTCATATTAGTAATTTCAAATAGATAAGACAATCAATAGATTTCTTACCTTGTATAATACTACAGAAATGTCTTAAAAAGAGAGAAAAAGGTGATTTTGATTTGCATATATTTCAATGTAAAACAGGCTGAATTTCGTATTTGCTCCTATACGAAATTAGAAATTTCACATTTTTTTGTACCAAAGAAACATTTCTCATCTTGATCCTTTCAGATGGGGATATTTTTTATGGAAAGCTTTACATCAGGGCAAAAATCTTTACTTTCGATTTTTTTAAGGACACCTGATATGTGAAATCTCTCGTTGCACCTTTGATCTGCTTCTGTGTGGATTGCAGCTCGCTCAACATGTACGGGGATTTTCACATGAGTGTAAATGCGAAATATAGTAAGGATCTGCAAACTACTAATTGAATTATTTACAACCAATATGCGCCTACTGGGAGAAAGTGTAAGAACTCAGGCTTGGCTTCACATCCTAGTGTTTCGCCACTTTGCGAGGAATGCTGAGGACAATCCTTCCGTTCGGATCCTAAGAATTGATGGTTGTACAAATATTCACATCTTATTGGCTGGCGGGAACGCAAGAGTTTTGACAGCAACTTGAAAGATGTGTTTGCAACGACACACCACTTGTTCAGGTACACCCATGTATGACTTGTTCCCCCCCCCCCCCATACAGCTACACGTACTGCGTGCATGTCCTAGTCCTGATGATCATGACTAGATAAGATCCTTATATGACTTTTGTATGTTGTCGTTATCGTTGACTGACTAGGTCAATGACGGGTTTGTGGCAGAAGAAAGATTTTTAACGAAGTAAACTCCAGGTATTATTGCACCCAAAAAATAACACTCCACTGGATATACTCTAGACTCAGCTTCCAGTCCGCCTAGTCCTAGTATCTAGGACATTCGAATCCATTTATCATTAGCACCTGGGCATTAAATCGACATCTGATGCCTCATGTCCTAGTTCTTGTATTGAAGTGACATCTGTATTGATGAACTCAAACTTTGCAAGTTACAGAGGACCAAAATACCGCCAATATGCACCTCAACAGCATTCATGTGAATTCTTGGCAATCTTACATTACTCTACATACCATTAGTTTTTCAATTTGATATCCCAAAGTGTTCATTTGAGAAGAAATAGGACAGAGCGATCTTTCTCAAAGCAGCCATAAGTCCAATATTAGAAACCCGAAGCATAAATGACGAGGTTCAAGGTCGTACACACGGTAAACAAATGCACACCACCGATGAACAAAATCCGTTTTCCAACACAATGCAGACGATGCCTGCCAAGCCTATACAAAAAAAGTAACTAAAGTAACAAAACATTACTCTTCTGTGTGAAAATGGACATAAAAAAAATAAAAAGTTTGGCCTTATCCCACCAAAGTGAGTAGGGAGGGCTATAAGACGTCGGATACCTTTTTTAAACGGCCTAACAATTTTGGAATACCCTGCTTTTTGTATAAAAACAATGACGACGTCTAACATTTTGTGTTTTCTTTTCTTCCCTCGTCCTGACTAGTCCGTGAAATAGCGGCCACAACTTCGATCACGTTGAGCCAATAATTGACAGGTGCACACACAGATGTACTAGAAACTTCTCTTCCGAAGCAATTTACACAACCCGCACCACAAAAAAAACAAGCATGGCACGAAACCCCTTCGTGAAATGGCATCTGTCAATTTATGTTAAAAGGAGCGCCCGGACAAATTTTAGCTCTAGATATCTCCGCAAAGGGTGTGCTTAGCATCTTTGTCAGGAAATATAGAAAAGCACGGCGAAAAAAAAACACCGATAATGCGTAGTTCGCCAGGGGCGCTGCATGACTAACCCATGAGTCCTTGCGATTTCATCTTACGATACGGTGTGGAGTGATATGAGTAGAACTCGAAGAAATTCCGCTATTTTTTCCGAAAGAGGTAAGTGAAAATTGACATCAAACAAACTCATATGATCATGAGATACACATGCTCTGCATGGACGTACTTGAGGGTGCGCGAAAAAATTTAGAAACAAATAGATCTCGAACGTTGAACATCGCCGAGTTTCAGGGTAAAATGCTATAGACCATTGAAGCACCGTGCTGAAACTCAGTATCTTAAAAGGTACTGGGTTAATGTTATGTAACTACCAGTCCGCGAATAAATATCAGCGGAACTGGGCTCTATAGGGCCTATTCGGAAGCAGCGAAGAGGGACCTCGAGACGAACATTATCTAATATTATACAAATGCTCCCTGCAAACTTGTACCAACCTGTGCGGATGCGAAATTCTTCTCGTATCCTCACCCTTGGGATCTAATGAAACCGGGCACGGAATGTAAGAATTTAATAAATTTGTGCACGCAAACTCCCGAGCGAATGATCAAACGGTGTGTTGTTGCAATTCCCCAGTGTTGCTAACAAAAATCAGTTAGGCGTGGACCGGCGCGGCAGTGGTGGGGAGAAAAGAGCCCAATCATGGTTATATTGTGTCATAAAACACAGCTCTACGAGTCCTGCCGAAAGAAATTGGGGCGCTTGAGCACATCTATTTGATGGTCAAAAAGCAGCCACATGGGCGTTAGTTAAGGCATAGCAACCGCAACAGATGCGGCGACAGGTGTGATCTGAGTGAGGCTCTACATCGTTGACATATAAAGCACGGAAGGTACGTTGTGCTGTGAGCAGCGTCGATGGATTGTGTTGCAAATGAGGGCTGCCATAAGTGATGTCAGGCTTTCAACGATAAACAAATGTACGGAGTGTCTGCAATATTGTTGTGATTTCTTACTGCTCAACACTTCAAGAATTTACACCACCACGTGCAGGTCCAGAAAATTAATTTCTAAGGGACTTTTTACCAGTGGAGAGGCAATATAATTGCACCAAGGAGAAATTTGGAAGGTATGTCTCATACTGGTTGGGTTAAAATGTAAAACTTTCTAATTTTAGAACGTTCTACGGAATGGCCATAGCGTTACCAAAGTGTGAGGGACTAAGCGTAAGATATACTCCCCCATACTTATTCTTAATATAAATTATACCTTCCGAATAACGTTGTTTTTAACACTTATTGAATGTTGTATTAAAGTGAGATTTCAGGCAACCTTTACCAACTCCAAATGATTGGCAAATGCTTCCAATTCTCCATCTTTCCAACAATAGCCTAGGGTCATGGGTCAGTTTCTATCGAGATGTGCAACAAATCATCTGTCAAGAGTATCAATAATGTACAGTGCGCGAACAGGTCGTGCTGGGCTTGACGGCGGGCGGGTGTATTTTGGGCGATTTGCCGTCGATTTATTAGGTAAATCACTTACGTCAAACTCCCCCATCCCGCGTTCGTTACTCTACTTACGTGCCTCAATTACAGCAGACGTTCTATATGTAATCATTTTCAATGTCGCGTATGCCAAATGGCAGCAGTGTGAACAAATAAAACAAAACAAGTGAACGAGACTAAGATCTTATTGGCAATCATCAATTATTAAATTTTGGGCCAATATTAACACGCCTTCTATTCTTCTTGCCAATATCTCCCATCTCAGTTTGCCATTTCGCCCAGTGGTCAATTTGCGTGGTTTAATATCATCACGATATTCCATATTACGTCATTACAGAAATGCTGAACGACATGAGTGACCAAGAATAGTTGCCCTGCAATAAAATACAGATTTTGAAATGAATTATCAACCGATGTTTTTTAATGTTTGTGTCATAAAACACCAGCATACCAGGCCACGCAACCGTTGAGAACTTAGAGTCGAAAAATGATAATATGTGCACGCAAATGGCGCATTTTTGTTCGTCAGTTGGCTCTGTAACGCGTTGTTGGTAAACTTCCTTAACACCATGTTTAAACCCTGGGACTTTGAGGCAGTGCAATGATAACGTCCAAATGTGAAAAGATAACACTGCCTGAGGTCACAGTTACTGGGACTAACCGCATGGACACGATGCAATTTCTAGTCGAGCTATAGTTCGTGTAACCAAAACCAGAGGGAGGTCAAACATATCTTTTAACACTACTGTTATCATCTACTGACCTATGGTTTTGGTACCCTCCGGTAACTGGAACATGGTACATACCAGAACAGTCAAATCTTGGAGATGCGCGGGCTCATTTCATACTGCTGTACACTTAGGTGCGTGTTCCGACGTCTTTGGGACCCCCTTGGATTCAACCAGAAGTAGTATCGATTTGATATCGATCAAAGGCCGTATTTTTTCCTCATTGTCGTCCTGAAATTTGATCCCTCAAATCCTCTCATTCCCAAGTTATAAACAAAAACCGCCGTTTCAGTGGTTTACCATCAATATTAGCACGTATTGAATAGGGCTTTGCACATCCATTTGCTTCTACCATCAAAACCGCAAGTTGTTTTTCCTCCCACGGGTACTTGATGGGTGGTATGTGCAAGTGCCAGGCACGCATATCAAGTAGAGAACACAATACACATAAATCGTAACAAGCACCTTTAAAAACTTAACCAAAAAACTATATTGTCCCAATAACATCCAGTGTGTGCTCTAGATAAGCGTCCATCAACCTGTACCATTCATATTTTTTTGATTCTGGTCCTCCAGGGCGATAAAATTTTCGGTAAATATCAGGGCCTTCAGAATTTCTCAAGAGAAGTTTTCATCACTCAGTTTTTGACATACCCATTTTGACGCCGTGCGTATCGACGACTTGTCAGTTAGCTAGATCTACATCCAACGGGCATATTGGACTTGAAAATAAACGCCTCAATTGGTCTTGTTGTAGTGACTGAAACGTGGGTATGGCATTCGTATCATTATTGACTGTATCTTTTCATCGTTTACAAAATAAAATGGGGGGCATCGCCAAATCGCGCAATGTATTTGTGACTTGAGCTATCATTGCTAATATAAACTACAAATTATAGTGCCTCATCTGACAGTATAAAACAGTGGCATAACTAGACCTTTACAAATGGGGTGGTGGGTTGGGTAGGGGGAAGGAGCAGAAGGTGTGTCGAATTTTCTGAGGGGTAACCACATTTGAATCCTTCTTCGTAGGCACTACAGGGTTGTAGCATTCTACCCATGGTCGTTCAAGTTCATTGGGGGGAAGGAGAGGAGGTACAGTGTTTCTTCCCACAATGCAATTCTTCCAAAACAAATTTTGCAAACTGTGTTGTCACATGAATTATAGTGCCAAAAAGGACTCACAGTCCTTTTACATTAGAAATTGTTGAGTCTCTTGTTAATCACACTCCTATTTCCCGAGGAGCAATGATAAGGAAGCTCGATTTTTCAATTTCCAAGCCTTAAAACATACATTCAAAGAAGCAGGAGCTCAAAAAATAACACTCCTGACAGTTAAGAAGGAGCTCGTCGAGGCGCTCCGGAAGCTATGCCTCTCCCTCAAAATGAAGGCCTGAACTCATCCCAAGCTTAAAGTACCTTCACTTATGATACAGCATGTTCCGAAGCAGCAAAGCAACATACCAGCATTTAATCATCCCCATACCCATTCCTCAGCAGTTAGTGTGTATCCATTATGTTAGTAATTACTTTTTGTTTTGATAAAAAGTAACAAAAATCATTGTATTGATAAATTAGGATGCATTCAGAGTTTGTACTGTTCCTTCTACTTAAAATAAGCCTAACCTCTGTTATAAATTGCTTTTGGATAAGGGTGGTTTAATTTCTTCTCAGGTCTCCAGTAGAAATTTTAGATTTCCTTTTCGAATTCAATACGGAGGGGTGGGCGTGCGGGGACGCGCGGTCGGGGTTGTGTCTGGGGAGGGGAAGGGAAGGGAAGATCTACCTACCTGGCAATGGGTATGACATGATGCAAACACAACTGGTTTTATTTAGTAATTGGGCCCCGCCCAAGTTGGGTGTCTCGTGAAAAAGTTCTCTCGGTCGGTCGTCTTGGGGGGTCCTACCAACCATCCCTTCAGAGAGATACTCACGTTACTACTTCCTGGTCCAAAATACCAGCCAAAATAGCGCGAAAAAATCTAATTTAATCTTCATTTAAAACGACGGCCCGTGATTACCTACACCGCGCGTTCACAATGTACTGGCCCGACACCGCCGTCTGCCGCGAACACGTTCGAAGTTGCGGTCAAACACTCCCAAAACAAATTTTTTACCCTACCATACGCGTAATTTGTCCAGTTTGACCGATATGACCATTGTTTTGACTTTAAAACCCCAACTGCTCATCGTTTTGGAGTTAGACGAAAAATGTGATTCTGCCTTGTTCCCAAAAATACGTCCAAAATCGTTAATTGGTGGTGGTTTTCAAGCCTGAAAACCGCAGCATATGGAAGAGAAGGTATGTGAGAATGCATCACAACATGGAATTTTTTTTTTGGTAACCGCTTGGTTTTTGGGTTTTTTCTAAATCGGTGTGGAATTTCTTGATTTCTTATGTCATTCCTACGCAATATGCCTACCTGGAACCAGAGGGGGAGGGCCTTCAATGATAATGTACCGTGTTTAAGATAATGGCGACCCTCTGGTCAAGTTACTGGAACTAGTCGCTTAGTCCCAATCATGCAAATGCAATCGAAACAAGAATATTCTTTAAAGACCAAAAACCATCGTTAGCGAGGATTAGGGATGTCCGTTCACGTAGGCTAGCGTCATGAGCATTGATCGTCGTCCGTACCTACCTCTACGACTCTACTACTAGGCTACACTACAGCCACTCATGCACTACATCATCATGGCATGCCCAAGTCCTTGATTGTGTATTGACAAAAAAAAACGTGATGGGTGCGCGAGCGGATCCGATGCGGAATAAGCACATCCAGAAATCATTACAAACAGGCAATCCTCTACTTTAGGGGTTAATATTTCGTCATTTTTTCGTGCATAGCTGCCAAGGTAAAGTGTACTCTTTATTCCGTAAAGTACTTTACGGAATAAAGAGTACACTTTACTATGGCAGCTATAGCACGAAATAATAAAACCCTAAAAGTAGAGGATTGCCACAAAACAAGCTTATTGAAAATCTTTACATTTGATCATAGAGATGAGAAAGCAGGAATTGCTCGGTTTTGAAATCCGATTACCACCCAGGATTACTTTCATTCACAAGCTCATTGTTGGGTAACTTCAAGGGCCGCTCGATTGCACCTTTGAAGTAACTGTTAGCCGACTCAACTGGGCCTCAGGAAAGTTTTTCAGACAGAAGTAATTGACACACCGCTATACAAACAGTTTATTCATATTCCAGCTAAACTTTCTCTGTTGGTAATGAACTCCACGTTTTGTCGATCTGCATAATATTATGTGTTTCATTGGCGAAATCTTGAGGAAAACAGGTATTTTTAACGAAAGAAAACGCAAAATTAGCCCTTGATTTAATGTTTTGAGGTCAATAAAGGATGATGTTATTTTAGCCCAATTAAACATTCCGGTTAGTTCCGTGAAAACGATTATGATGAATGATTAGATAAATGCATTTTGAATACAACTCACCATACCTGTTAGTATCAGACAGATGTCAAAAAGACCAAAAATGCCTTTGAAAATTTGGGGTCAAGTGTCTGTAAATGATGCAGAAGAGTACTTTCGCTTTACTGGTCACGACCAAAGTTCAATGACTTGTGTAAATGCAAGTTGACAACTGGGTAATTGGAATAGTCATGGGATTTAATGACAGGTGCAGGTGTATGTAATGTTCTGTAACAAGAAGGGCAGTTTTTGATAGAATCCCATCGGATTAAGGCTTTAAGATGAATAGGCGGTGAACAGTTTATCTTTTGAAGTAACAGTTGAACCATCTCCTTCTTTTATCATCTTCTTGATTTGGGTTAGTCCTAAATTTATTTAGATTATACGCAGTTGTTTCCTGAGTCTGACTGATTTACGTCATGGATAAAAAATCCCAATTTTAAAGAGGACAGGAGGAGATTTTTTTAGGATACAAATTTCTCTACAATTTCACTGGAGCGGTTGTAGACAACCTACCGAGAACGTTTCGAAGGTTTATTAGACAAACAGGAGGCAAAAGAAAAACCGCAAACATTGTTTGAACTTGCCTGCTATCGTCATCGTTCCCTTAGAAACCATGATTTGACTCTGTCGTGCACGACAGAAACTACAAAAACATGTATAAAAAAAATAAAAAAAATAGTTAGATTCTCGTCCTACTGGTCTTTGAAAAGTGACGAGGGAGAGCTTTTTTTTTTTTTTTCGCAAAGGTCGCCAACTGCTTTAATGGACATTACTGAAGGTCGAAACTTGCAAGCACTGTGTCTTAAAATAAGCAGGGGCTATCATTTCATAATGTAATCAAATACTGCAAACATGATCAACTGTTGAAAATTTTAGTTATTACAATAAATCTATGTACCACCCCAGTTGTATATCGTAATGTGTATATGTTGTATCTCGTTCGACGATGATGGTTCGGTGCCATTTCATCACCCCTGCACCCTCACCTCAGGCTCAGGATAAACAAAAACCCACCCCATGTGTGACTATAATTTTTAAACCTTTGCGATTTTTAAAAGATCTCACATTTTACACATATTATTTTACTACAATGCACATGCCTGTATACTACTAAAACTCCAAACTGCACCACATGTATGGTATGAGTAAGCTAAAATACGAAAAAGTCAAATAACAGCTGTCGAATTCTGCAGCCATATACCACAGCAATGTCACTCATGACCATGATGACGTACAGTGTAGCCACCACGCTGCCAGCACATCCTACACATGCAGTTTATTGTTGAGCCGGCTGCCGAATTCATTCATTAGTCAGTGGGCACAATACAAAAATTCTTTCCCACAAAAAACGAGTGGGGGGTTTATTCCGTACTGAAATGGTTGTACAGGATTTGGCACTCCCCCACAACTCGCCGGTATTAGCCTGCAAGATTTCTGGCGATAGCGCAACTTGCACGAAAACTAGGACTTCTTGAATGGTCTGGAACCGAGACTCTACATAACATATTATTTATCCACAATCATACATCGGTATAACATATTACCTACAATATGATATATAAATTTTGTATACATGAAATATAATGAAGTGAAGAGTACGTTGGAAAGTAAGCGAATATGTCGTGTACTCTCATACCCGTGTGCCTCGTATCCGTGATCAAGTAGCACCGGAACTAGGGCTGCAAGCACTGATCTCTAGATCAGTGGCTGCAAGCTCACTTTTGGAACTACGCATGTAAACACTGTGCTATACTTTCAGATGCAATGGACATGATTTTCAGTATGGTTTCTCATTTTGTACATTAAAAAAAAAAAATTGGATGCGGAGGTTCAAAAGTGTGAGGGAGGAGGACTGGGAACAATAATTTGTTTTTAACGGGCCCCCTACATTAAGACGGCGTCTTCGGCTGATTCACTTCACGTGTGTTCTAATACGTTTCATTCAATAGACTGCTTACCTTGAATTGCATGACCAATATAACTCGAATTGCAATACTCTCCGATAGAGGCAAGGACCAAAAACACCCCTATTTTATAAAATAGAATCTTCCGACCCGGTGACGTGACGTCACGGCCGCCATGTTCGATCAGCTCATTCTCGTTTTTGCTTCCGACTGATACAGACGTGTGTGAACAGTTCCGAACTTGTATGTATCGACCTTAAGCAACGGGGAGTATTTATACAAGTCGCGTTATCTACTGTGTAGCGAGGACCAGTTGAACACGCCTTTATATCGTTTATTATGATCATTTTATCATATAAACAACTTAGACAGTTTATTCCACTGAATTTCGCGACGATTTTCGGTTGATATTGTTTAGATTTTACCCTTGTTTTTCCCCGTGCGTGCATCGGGAAATTCGTTTTTTTGCCGATTCTGTGACGATTATCGCCGAGATTGGATATGTGGAACCTTATTCTTATGGACTTACGGTAAACTGTATCGTTAAATTGGTGTTCTAACATATCTAAAGTAAAATCTAGTTGTCGAGTTTGTGAAAACATGGAGTCTGTGCTGTTTATTTTTGCAGATAGTGGTGTGTAGGGTCCGGGAGAATACGCGTTCGAAAAACCGATTTCCGCGCGCGATTTTCGGCAAATCCGTGTTTTCCGCGCACCAAAAAATCAGTATTTTCGCGCAAATCCGCGCTGAAAATGTGCCGAATCGGCGCAATTATGCACCTAAAGGGTCTGGTAGACAACCAATATCCATGCATACATAGGGTATAAATAAATAAATCCAATCATGTTGATGAAAATATGGAAAAAATTGTCGCCGACAATTCCGTATGATCCCAGCCGATAATCCCGTACGCGACCTCTTAAAACTGATGAAAAAAGGACCCCAACTCCCGGCCCTCAAATTGCCGCAAGAGTGCCAATAATCATCAACAACAGGACAACTCTTTTTCGGCAATGTTTAGTGCTTAGGTTCTTTACCGAATATACACGCGGCTTGGAGCCACAGGTACCTTGTCAAACTGAGGTAACCTTTCATCAAGTAGGTTTTTTGGCTTGACCGAAGTTAATCCAATGAATCAGATCATTTTACTCCCAGGTCCCAATCGACGGCCATCACAATGAAAACATAAAGTCTGTTTTCATTTTACCTATTTGCAGCGCGATGAATTGAGCTATGCACAGATCAATGACATGTACGTCGATAGATTTTTGCAGCACAGTATAAAAGCTTTTGACAAAACGGCAAGCCAAGTTGTAAAGCGTGCAGCTACGAATTGGCTAGAAATACCATATACCTATCAAAAGGTGAAGACAAGCATTTGTATTTTGACTTTCTAATTATGATTAATACTCATTTGAATTGAAAGAAAACTCTCTCTGAAAAATTGTGTAGCGCTTTATGTTCTTTCCAGATGAGTATACATAAAGGCAACTACTTACACCCATTAATTAAGGATCATCAAATTACAGTAAACAACAGTTCCATTCGTAGTTAATCAGGGGCTGACAATGCAAGTTAAAACAAGGGATAAACAACCGGTTACATCTAGTCCGGATCATTTTATAAAAAATCATTTAAGAATAACAAACTAGATGTGAAGTCCAAATAAATCATCGGTGTGTTTGAATTGCTAGAATGTCATTTTGCATGAAAAAATGTAATGGGGCAGTCTGCATGAGGCAGCTGCGTGCACGTTGCATAGCGGGAACTTTGATAAACGAAAGCTAAATAAACATTGAATTATTTAGAATCTTAAATGGTATTGCAAATTTGCGATCAGAAATACACGTGGTGTGATCAATATCATGTGTAATGTGTGGTCATGAGCTTGAAGTTATAAAAGGGAAGTATAGTTAAAACTATCTTATGGACTTTCCGTCGTGGGGAATTGCCCGTTCTTTCGACTCAGCTCGGGGGGAACCTCGCGGTGATAGGGACATGGTATATACATTCGTATAGGGTCGGCATGTTATTATCATCGGTTTGTTTAAACTGTGTTCGTCCAACTTTTGACCATGTTGCTGCCTGCCCATGCGTTACTTGTGATTCGTAAAACTTCCAAGAGACCTGCCCTGCGCAAGATTTCGACTTTGGCAAACCGCGATGCATGAAGACACGAGCTACATTCAGGGATTCAATGCAATCGCGTATGGTGATTAAAGGATGAATAATGACGGCCCATTCTGCTCCACTGGTACAACTGTGTGCTTCTCTATAACGACATCAATAGGTGGTCACTACAATACCAAGTAACAAAGAGAGCAATTAGATCGGCGTGATGAAGTTGAATAGCGGGGGGGGGGGGGGGGGGGGTGGGGGTGGGGTTACTAATGAACAATATCATGATCATCGGAGTTGCATTCGACGCCTTGCTGCGATCATTAAATTATCAAAACTTGCCGACCAAATCGAGTTTCTTGCCAATTAACATTTTGATCGTTAAGAAATACCGACAGCGGGCAAGACGTTCAAACTACCTTTTTCGGTAGAAAAAATACGAAATCCTCGTTTTCCTCCTTCCTCCATTCCTTCCGCGCGAAAACGAATCCGCGCGGAAAGCAAAAATCCGCCGAGCATAACATGTAATTTTCTTTTCCTTGCGATCGGGGATTCTCCCGGAACCCCTATGTATGTGGTGTGGGTTGCCCTGCGCTCATGGCCTATTAGTTCTTATCCCCGATCCCTGGCGCCCTTTTTATTTCAAGTACCTATTGTAAGGGTGGGTTCCCTTGGATAATCATGTCACTATCCTCTAGTCAGGTGAAGCACTCGATGGAGTTTAACGTCAATATTTTGCTGATAGGTCTTCTGGATTTAGATCGTTAATAATTTATTGACATTACTTAGTGTTTTTTCTTTCAAATCTTAGGATTCCTTTATCCTCTACAAATTAGTTGTGTCCCCTATCTTTTTTTTGTAGAGACTAGTCACTTACCCTCTGTTAGTTTTTTTTGTAGACTGCGGCCGCTCATCCCTTCGTCTCCGCTGAAACGCCACATCATTTCTTCGCGGCCTTGTTCTGTCAAAGATGCCGTTCCCCCACCCTTGTGCCGGGGTGTGACCCTCATCCTTCTTGGTCCTTTCACACGGGAATTGTTTCTCGTACGCCCGGTGGCTCTTTCTTTGTGTCGGGTTTCTGATTCTGCATTTCGATCGCTTGAGAGGGGGTCGTCTCTAGGTCTCTCCCCGTCCTCGGGACCTAGCTGTGATGTCTCTATGTCTAATCTACTAACACTAACCCGGGTCTTCCTGTTACCACTAACTGGTCGTCGGTGGTGCGGCGGTTAGATCGGGGGCTCCGGCCCTGAGCTGTGGCAGCCCTTCGTGTGGCTAGCTGTAAGCTGTCGAAGGGTTTCGTTCGGGTGGATTGGGCGCCCAAATCCTCCTGTTTATTCACCTCCGTGGTTGCGAGCACCGGCTGGTCTATCCCGGCTAGTTCTCTTGCTGCTCGGGGCATCCCTCTATGGTTGGTCGGTGGGATCTGTTTCCCCACTATAGTTCGACAGTAGTGACACCGCTATCTGCTGCGGGGAGCCCTTGGCTTCCCAGCTGAGGCTGGTGTAGCGAGACCCCGGGCTAGGACTAGTGCAGTAGCTTCTGTAGCCCCAAACTTGCAGGGTGATCACCTGTGGAGTCGTTCTTTCCTGGTTTGGTTTCCCCAGCCAGGCCAAGGTTGTTCAGTGGCGAAGTACTGCGCCTAGGTCGCGGTATGGTAGCCCAGGACAGTCGCAGTGTGTCTCCTCAGGTATGGCGTACTAGGGGCCGCCCTTGGTATGCTCTCTCTGTAGGCCCGCGTTGCAGTTCTATGGTGGCTGTGTTCAGGCCCACTTGGTCTTGCATGGACTCCGTGATTATCTACGGTGGCTATAACCCCTGTACAGGCTGCTATCGTATCTGCTGGGGCTCAGGCGCCTGTACCCCTACTGTGGCCATTGCCGCGGGGGTTCAGGGCTCTGGCCTAGGTCTGTCTAGCATGACGCCTAGAGTAGTGTCGAGTGCTCAGGGTGCTATGCCTCTGTCAGGCGGCTGGCATTCCTGGGTGGTCGGCCTCCGGGTCATGCGCCTCATTGCCTAGGGCATTGGGGGCTAGGCCTAACAGGGTCAGCCTACAACACCAGTTGCGGCAGGACCGCTGGCTTCTACTCAGGGCTGGGCTCCTTGGTCCAGGATGGCCTTCGCTAGAGCCCAGGCTCTTTTGCCCCCTCACCCCCTCCAGGTTGCCTCATGTCTTTGTGGCAACAGGGGGGGTGCGTCGGTGCCGTCCGTGGGTGGGCAACGTGGGTTTGGATCTCGGTCCGTCTGGTGGCCTTTCCAAGGTGTACCTTCGTCTGGAACATGCCTCAGTTGGCCTCCCAACCTGCTTTACAGGTGGGGTAATGCTGTTTATGGCCCTCCATACTCCCAGCTCCCCGCTGCCCATGTAGGCCCAACTCAACCGGTTAGGACGAGTTTGCCTGCTTCGGTGGCAACACAAGGGAATGCTGGTACCTCTGCCGGGTCGGCTTCTGCTAATACACCTAGGGTGGCTTCTGTGGCCCTACCCCAGCTGTGTCTAGCTTTGGTACCCCCTTTCATGCTCTTCGACTCATGAGGGACGCTGACAATGAACCCCTTCGGAACGTGGTCCGTCATGGAGTTGCTCGGTCAATGCAGGTGCTCCTCCTGCAGCTACTCCGGGGGCAGAGACCCTACCCCCTCCTCTGTTGCAAGCTCCGAGTGAGCCGCTTTGACCGGGCTTCCTTTGGTAACTCCTTTGGCTTACGTTCAAGTTTGCTTCTTCTCTTAACCTGCCTTTGACTTTGGAAGAGCCAGAGAAAGCTGTGGGAGAGGTCCTCCTACCGCGGACAAGGAACCGTTCGTGACTCCGTCATCTTTCTTCCCGTCCTGCTCTTAACTTCCGCAGTACTTGATCTTGTTGGGAAGCCTCTGGGCCTAGGGTTGATCCTGCTAAGGATAGGCCCAAGTCTGATGCAACTCGACTGAGACTATCCTGCAACCCTATTGTCCTGTTCTTTACGGGTGTCTGATGAGGACTACAAACAGTTCTTTGCTTCCCCTCTATGGATCCTAACATTGCTAAGCACCTCCCCTCTGAGGTAAGTCGGTTGTGCCCGTGTCTCCTTTTCCCTCTCCCTTTTGGGAGAATCATTGGCCCTTTGTTGGACGGGCCGTGTTGCACCTCATGTCGTTGGCCTCTTTTTCAGGATCCTGTGTGACTATTTGGTCAGGTCAGTGGGGAGGCCGAGGCACCTTCGTCTGACATAGGGTCGGCAACTGGGGTGCTGTCTTCTCTGCTGCGTAGTCAGCTTGACTTGTCAATGCTCTGGCTCGTCATCTTGTGACAGTCAGGCGGAGCGTGCTCTGGCTTCTCTGAAGCGGACCTTCAAATCCGAGCTTCTATGACTTGAAGGGGGTCTCTTCAACGTCAGAGCACCTCTTCGGTTCTTCCGTCTGTCTTGTGTCCAGAAGCGTGCAAATGAGATGACATGAAGAGACAGTGAAGGATACCGTGGATGCCTTACGTAACAACCTACCCCTCGGCTCCTAAGAAGAAGAAGAGAAGTCTAGGCTAATCTTCTCCTCAGGGTCCCTTCGTCCCTACCCGGTAGTAAGTCAGCACGCCACCACCTGTCCACCGTAGTCCAGCCATCCTTGAACGTAAATAACCCTCCCCCCATCTGGGTTGGGAAACGTACGCCGGCGGGTGGATCTGGTCTCCCCCTCTAAGAATATGAGGGGCGTAAACAGCAGCAGAAGTTTGGTTCCTGAAGGGGTGGCGGCCGTGAGCTTAGACCTTCGGTTTCTAAGCCTCCACTGACATACCCACCAGGGGGCGGCCGCTTGAACAGCATCCGGGGAATGGGAGAACCATATCCCCCGGCAATTGGTGTTTGCAGACATTGAAACACGAGGAGGGGTATTCCATCGAGTTTACCTACCTCTCACCCTCCGCTGGGGAAGTATTCCAGGGAGACAAACCTTCCTTGTTCCTCAAGTTCAAGGAAACGTTGCTCGCCGAGGTGTCGGACTTCTGACCTTAAAAGATCTATCTATGCCCTCAAAACTCCGGTGACGAGAGGGCTTCTGATCAACGTTCTTCTTGGCTCCCAAGAAGAACGTCGACTGGAGGCCCATCTCAACCGTCAAGCCCTTGAACAAACCCCCATCAAGCCCCGGATATTCAGGCTGAAACTCTGTCGGCAGTAATGCAGTGCCTCCCAAGGGAGGTTGGGCATCCTCGAATCAATCGATCTCAAGGATGCCTATCTGCATGTTCCGATACTTCAGGCCCATCAGCGCTGGCCGACTTTTCAGGTCTGCTTGTCGGTCCTACATGTATCCTGCCTGCCTTCGGTACTCTCACACCCCGCGGTCTTTACCTGGATCGCCACAGGGCTGTGCTGCGTACCTGAGAACGCAGAGTATCATATCTGCTTCTCCCTGGACGACTGGCCTGATTTACCCCTGCCTCCCTCTCGGGAGGAACGTCTCAGGCGTGTCGTTTACAGGTTCAGTAGTTCAGTCCCTGGTTTTTCTGGTGAATGTTCAGAAATCGAATATTGTCCCTTCACAGAAACCTCAGTATCTGGGGAGCTGTGTTAGATCTCTTTCACGAGGTCAGCCCTCCCACTGCCAGAGATAGTCAAACAACGCCTGTAGCCTGCTCCAAGCTTATGTTGCTTCAATGTTCAGGCTCAGCGTTGCTTGCTCAATGTGCTGGGACTTATTATGGCCAGTTTTGTGGCTTGTTCCCGACTGTGGCCGTTTCCACATGCATGCGAGCCATCAGTCACTTTTTTTGGCTCATTACATCCCCATCAACGCTCCCTCTTTCAAAGCTGTCTCTGAAACAGTTTGTCAGAGCGAGCTCGATGGTGGACTCTTCCCAGCAATCTATCGTGGGAATTCACTTTCCCTCTCCGCCGAAATGCGGTTGTCATGACAGATCTTCCGACAACAGGCTGGGGGGTCACCTCGACGACTCAGGGTTCGGGAGTTTGGACTCCCAGTCCCGATGCTCAGTTCACACATCAACCCTCCTCGAACTCTGGGCAGTTCAACGCCCGTGGAGGGTTCGAGGACAGGCTGTTGGGCGGCAAATCTTTAGTTTCAGTCCCGACAACCTCAAACCGTGGTTTGCGTACTTGAACAAACATGTAGGAACAGATCCTCATCCTGTGTGCTCACACTCTCCGCTTCCTCACTTGGTGTCTGGAGCGCGATATTTCAGGTTGTGGCAACTCACATAGCGGGAGCCACCAATCTTCTGGCAGACGATCTCTCCAGGTGTATCAGGAAACGCCCGCGACGATGCTCTCTATGCCCCCAGTGGTTCCACTCCCTCTTTCATCATGAGTTTTGTTATCCCTCCATAGATCGATTTTGTTCGACGGGCCTCGAACAAGCAACTACCTGTATACTGCACTCGATCTTGGGATCCGAATGCTTATGCGGCAGACGCTCTGTCGATTAGCTGGTCAGGGTCGCAGCTTAAACGCTTTCACCGATCTCTCTACTCAAGAGATAGTCCAGAAGATCGCCAGACAATTGCAAGGTGATTCTCATCGCCCCGTATTGGCCTCAACAACTTTTGTGTTTCGGCCGATGGTGGATCTGCTGGTCGGTCGTCCACGGTTCTGCCATCTGACTTCCCGACTTACTTCGCAGGCCAGGAACAGTACCCAAGCGACGCCGAGTCCTCAAGTTGACTGCATGCTTGGCCCTTGTCAGGCTACCAACAGGCGGGCTTTACGCAAAGAGCTGCGACCTCATCTCACATGGAAGGAGGGACTCGACTCTCAGAGTTTACTCTCAGCGTTTGGGTCCCCACTACCAGTGGTGCAAAGGGATGTTTCCCGACTAGAGCACCTTGTCGAGGTAGCAGATTTTCTCACCGTTAAATTCGATGAAGTACTGAAATCCAGTACCGTTCGAAATACAAATCTGCCTTATGTCCGTTCGTATGTTTTGCTTGGGTCGCGCTCATAACGCTTGCTCATTGGCTCGTCTCCTTACTGGGATGTTTAACCAACCTCCCGCAACCTAGGCATCCATGTTCCTCAATGGGACCTTAATATATTACCGTGTTTCAGAGTTTCTGAGCAGTCCTCTTTGGCCGTGTGGAGGGCGCCACGCTTAGGAATTTTGACTCTGAAAACGGTTATGCTTCTGCTTGCGGGCGTTTGGCTCACGGCACGAAGATGCTCCGAGTTACATGCTATCTCGGCATCTTCAACTGTTTTTACCAATGCTGGTGCAAAGGTGTTCTTTCGTCCGGATTTTCTGGCTAAGAACGAGTCCCTGTCCTTCCAACCCTCTTCCTTTCCTCCATGATATCGCTTCCCACAGTAGTTTAGCAGATGACATGGTTGTGGTTTCCAGTGCCCGCCTTGAAAAAGTACTTGCGCAGGACGTCTGCATTAAGAGGCTGATAACGACTCATTATTTTTGACTTTGTACAACCGCACTTCCCGCGGCCAAGCGAACGGTGTGCTATGTGGCTAGTCTCAGTTCTTGTGGATTCTAAGCTATGACCATGACCCGCGCAGGTGAATCCTCGGGCTATTCGACAGGCGATTTCTCTTCTTGCATAATCACAGTGGGGTTTCTATCGCGACATTTGTGATAGTGTCTGTTGGAAGAGGGCGACTACGTTCTAATCTGCGTACTTTAATACGTGGCACGCCATGGCAAAGGGTACTTTTGTCCCCCTCTGTACTAAGGGGCCAGAATAAAATCTACAAGATACAAGACTAATGAGTTCTCGGACTGTTCGTCAACCACATTTCGGTAAGTTCCTTTGTGGTTTGCATATTAATCTAGCCCATTTTTTTAATGGCGGGCTTTAGTAGGTCTCCCTGATTTTGTCTTGTTGAAATCTCTTGTCCTTTCTCTTTCTTCTTTCTTCCGACTTGCCATGTTCGGAGCGGGATGCACCAGGCCCCCCTCCGGGGCTCGCTGTGCTAGTCTGCATTGATGCCATTCGTAGTATACGTCATCAATTCAAGGTAGCAGGCTAGTGAATGAAACTATAAACAAAACCGTATTGTTCTCATAGTTTCTCCTACTAGAGCATGCTTACCTGTTTGATTACAATATCCCGCCCACCTCCCCACTCCTATGGTGCACCCTTCTGGTTTCCCTATTTGTTTGGAACGCAAGCCGCGAATGGAGGCTGATCGAACATGGCGGCCGTTGACGTCACGTCACCGGGTCGGATCTTCTATTTTTTTACTAAAAATAGGGGTGTTTTTTGGTCCTTGCGCCTCTATCGGAGAGAGATGCAAATCGTAGTATATTGTCATCACAGGTAAGCATGGTCTAGTAGAACGCAACTAGAAGAACATACTGTTCTTGTTAATTGGTAGGGCATTGCCAAATATGTAAAAACCGAGTGTTCAGAAAATGGGGGCGCTTCTGCTTCCTGGAAATGTCCTCATGTCCTCTTTAAACTAGCCGTCGCCCCCTGGGACTGTTCCCGGTTATTTCTTTAGCACGTTTAGAATGGGCAAGAGCAACGCTATTTTCGCTGATTACCCTTATACGCCCGGAAGTGTCATGGAATTGGGAGACACTATCGTCTCCGTAATAAATGTCTGAACTAAGCGTATGCAGTACCCACTTGTGCGACCTGTACAAGGGCGTATCGCGTGTCTATTTCCTTTTTGTGTTTACGCGCTGTATACAGCAGTGCGACCTCAACGCACAAGACCCTAACGCTCAGCATATTGTTCTATCATTTTCAAAACAATTATTACTCATACTATAGTGCTGGCCGATCTTGATCGGCAGATCGAAATCGGCCCGATTTTTGGCTGGATCGGCATTGAATTGCGTGAATCGGGCAAAAGTCCTCAGCTACCGATCTCCTAAACTGACAATTAAAAGCCCAAAGTTTTACTAAATACAACGATTTTACAGCTTACCATTTATATTATCATATGTGGCTACTAACATTTGTCCTTATAAATGCACTGTCCATAATAAAAAAAACTAAAGCTTACACCATGAACATTATTATGCTGATACCCCACCAGGACCAATTTGACTGGCTCAATGAATCTTTTGAATCGGATCGGATCGGCCCGATCTCTGAATTTTCTGATCGGAGATCGCAGTTCCGATCTTGGTTTGAATCGGCCATCACTAGAGATGACTTGTGTTTTTAGTATTAAAGAGGGGCCGTGTTTCCGATCGTCCTTTGAGACCCCCCGATTGACCCGGAAGTAGTATCGATTTTGATGTCCATATGAAAGGGTCGGTATTTTTCCTCGTTGTCGTCCTGAATTTGAGCCTCGAATCCATTGCATTTCCCAGATATCAACAAAAAAACCGCCGGTTTTTAGTGTTAAACCACTTTTAAGCACAGTATTGAATAGAGCTTTGCAATATGCATTATTTCGTCTACCATCAAAACCGCAAGTTTGTTTCCCATGGTACTTGATGGGGTGTATGTGCAAGTGCCAGGCTCTCATATCAAGTAGAGAACACAATACACATAAATCGGAACAACCACCTTTAATTTGTTCAAATTTTTGGTCATTTTGTGCCTTTTTAGGGTCAACATTTCACGGATGTAAGCATGAGCTGTGCACCGTTTGTATTTTTAAAATCGAGCTTGTAGGGATGCTGAGACATCAAAATTTTCTTATATGCATGGATTTTGTGTCATAGAGCAGGGCTAGAATTTTGGCGAGAATCCGAGAATCGATCTCGCAAAGATTTCCATGAACTGATTTACGTGAATCAATGTTGATTCTCGTAAACTTCAGAACTTAACACAGTACGGTAGCGAATTAGATGATTCCCGCAAAATTTGTTTTGAGGAATCAAGACTGATTCTGGCACACAGCGACGAAATTCTACCTTGTAGAGGACCGTGAGTATACCAAAATTCTTGATTTTGGACAGTGGATCCCGGTCCCATGAATGAACTGGCTCTCTGTGGCTTTTGTAGAGGAGATAGTACGGGCTATCTTAGCGGAAAAAGCCAGAGCAACCTCGGGCTAAGCGAGGATGTTAGTACTTAATATGTTAGTGTAATCTTATACTTGAGATCAAAGGAAACCCAACCCTCTCATATTACTAGAGAGATTACCACAGTATATAGGTCAAAAAAAAAAAAAAAAAAAAACCCCCCCCCCCAGAGGTCTGGTGCCACCACTGCAGTTCCAGTCCCTATATTATATTTTACTAATATAGGGACTGGGAAAAGGCCCATAGACTTATGTGGCAAAATTGACTTTGGAAGAAAAAAATCCAAATTATCAAGTTTGGGATCCTGATTTCATCCTCAATGTATTTGTACTTATTAGAAACATACTCGATTGAAACAAAATCAAGAATCGATTGCATTTAAAGGCTCAAAAATGCCCGCATAACATCAAAATATCTAATATCAGTGACCTGAAGCTATTCAAGTCGTCAGTAACCAACTATAATAAAGTACAAGACCACAACATCAAGGACTAACAAGATCGGTGCGCACTCCTATTTCCTGCTCGTTAGTCCCAACGGGACGTTGTGCAGTATTCTAAAGAAAGAAAGAAAGAGAGAAAATGTTGCAGAATTCTGCACCTTTGGAAGGGTGACAAATTTGCACCGGGGAGAGAAATTACTTCATTTTTCCAATAAAAAACACAAAATTACACTTTTAAAGGCACCATTAGCAAAAGAAACAACTCTCCATCACTGCTGAATAGTATGTTTTAATTAAATTTAAAATACAACTACAATTTTACTTTCTAAAATTTAGAATTTCCTCACCAAATTCCCATAGCGTTACGGAACCGTGATACTAGTCTAGACCTGATGGATATTAGACCAAATCAGGGTATTAGACCAGATGGATATTAGACCAAAATCCAAATGGAATATTAGACCAGATGGGTATTAGACCAATTAGCATTAGACCAATTCTGTTATAGTCTAGAGGATATGGACATTAGACGATTGGACCAGATGAATATTAGACTACATCATGGCTATTAGACTAATGGTTATTAGCCTAAATGGTTATTATTAGACTAAATGCTAGACCAGTTGGAGTTCTAAGACAAAATGGTTATTAGACCAATTGCGATTAGGACAAATGGCAAGTCACCACAAAAAGTGGACCTATTGCCCCTTTTGTGAAATTTAGGGGTGTGACCTTACTCTGCACCTTCCCAGCATATGGGCCTGATCTTCAATCTGACCCAAGATCCCATTTCCAGAAAGTAATAGTCCTTATCTTAGATTTGACCCCATGAGTTGATAAAAATATTCCAAAACATTGTTTTATGGTATGATTATATAACATTTAAAAACCCTCAAATATTTCTCTGCCTTCCTCCCCACCAAAAAATTAAAAAAGATACAGGAATACAATTATTATTCAACAAATATGATTTTTATGTTACAGTCACTTTTGTGCACCAACACACCTCGATTTGATGTGCAGCATATTGATGTTAGCCTTACTGGACGATATATACTACTTTGGGGTAAACATGGAGCAGTTGTGATAGAGCTTCCACGCAGATACGGGAAGCATGCACAATATGAGGAGGCAAAAAAAAACAACTGGCAGTGAGTGTTATTAGCTTGCACAGCTTGTTTCTGCAGGGAAAAGAGAAATTTAACCCTAACACGGCCGAGAGGCAATGAGAGCCAACGAAAACGTGGTACCGGTCGAAAAATGTTTTCGTTGCATCTGGGCCCGTCACACTATTTTTTTGTGTCGCAAATGACTCGCATTGCGCCTCATTGCATCTGGGCCGTCTTCCCGGAAAATGACGCGATGTTTCTCGTTGCACCTTGGCCGTCTTCCCGAAAATGACGCGATGTTTCTCGTTGCACCTGGGCCGTCTTCCCGAAAATGACGCGATGTTTTTCGTTGCATCTGGGCCGTCTTCCCGGAAAATGACGCGATGTTTTTCGTTGCATCTGGGCCGTTATTGATTGGAAATGATTGGATGCTTTTCACTGCATTTTCGGACGGTTTGGCCCGCAGAAGGCGCACTGCTTTTCACCAGGCGGGTGCCACGTGTACAAATGCCCATAGACAATTTCGATTTTGATGGTGATAGCGCCACCATTTTCCGATAGCATTTTTTAATTTGCATAAACGTTATTCATGACGTAAACCGGGAGCATGACGTAGCATAATAGCGCCACGCACGACTAATGTAGCGTAATAGTGCCACTCACGACTGGCGAACTATAAGCTACAAATTTTCATGCAGATCAGTGTGCATTACGCATCCATTATTATATTTCTTTGTTTATTTATTTATTTACCCGGTTTTTATTGCATTCGCACTCGATGTTTTTCGTTGCATCTGGGACGTCTTTCCGGTAAATGGCGCGATGTTTTTCGTTGCATCTGGGCCGTCTTCCCGGAAAATGACGCGATGTTTTTCGTTGCATCTGGGCCGTCTTCCCGGAAAATGACGCGATGTTTTTCGTTGCATCTGGGCCGTTATTGACTTTACGCTACTTATTCCTGTGCCGGGAAACGGCCGAGATGCACTGAAACGCAAACTTGCCTCGCTCTTCCGATCTGGCCGTTAAAAATAAAAATAATTGCCTTTCGTTGCCTTTTGGCCGTCGCCGGCTAAACGCCCGGTCCGGGTTAGGGTTTAAACGCAGGTTAGAGAGAGCTTGTTTTATGTTATTTTTTTATTATTTTGAATATATATGCAGTTCTTGGAATTTAAATATATTTAATCACACATTGTTTGATGTGTTTAAAGTTAATGTCTGCAGACTCAATAAATATTGAAAATAATTTTTCTTGACCTATCCTTCAGTCATTACATGTTTTTTTTTAATTTTTATTTTATAACACTGGAAACTAGGTTGGATCCAAAGGGTTGGATCACAACATACAATACTAGAATGAAGAAGCTTTTGTGAGTCTGATTCCTAATGGCAAAATCAGAGGGCATTTTCCATAACCTGACCCATCTGAATTTGATCTGGCACACTTTTGTCTGACACAATATGAATTTGGAAACCCTTCACAGAATAAAGCATGTTTATTCCATTAAAGGTGCAGCGAGAGATTTCAAATAACAGGTGAGATGTCCCGAAAAAAATGTGAAAATTCTGATTTTGGCACTGGTGTAAAGCTTTATATCGAAAATATCCCCGTCTGTAAGGATAAGCTGAGAACTGAATTGTGAAATTTCTAATTTCGTATAGGAGCAAATATGAAATTCAGCCTATGTTTTCTATTGAAATATAAGCATATACAAATCACCTTTGTTTTCATTTTAAGTTATTTCCGTAACCAAATAAAAGGTAAGGAATCTATTGAGCATCTAATCTATATGAAATCACTACATATCACAGAAAATATGGATGACTTGAAATCTCTTGTTGCACCTTTAAGGTTTCTAAATTCATAAGTGTGTCAGAAAAGTGTGTCAGATGGGCCAGGTTAAGGAAACTCCCAAATCAGAGTGTATTTAACTGTTTTACCCTGCAGCTTCTACAAACTATTCACTCCCAGATCTGAACATATTGATATTTGCAAACAGGAGGTGCACACCCAGGTTTTGACTAAAAGTTGTCTTTTTTTATATGACATCGCATTATATGAAGGGAAAGTATGGAAACAAGCAAGGATGTCTTTGCGACTGCCATGGCGCACCTAACCCCACCTTTATGTCTTGCATGCATTGCACATCCTTGTGTTTTGTGCTTGCATGTTGTGCTTCCTTTTGTCTTTAATTCACTGTACATTTGCAGTCACTTCCATGACCAAGGTCTTGTGACCAAAACATTGAACAAGCTAGGTTTTGACTAGATGTGAACTTTGATGCTGTACTCAATCCCAACTTCATGATTTCTCAGTGATTTCTCTGTGCTTTTATCAGTTATTTTATAACCAATTTACTTTTTTAAATGACTTGTTATTCACAGGACTACAGCCCTCGCTGAGAGGTTCTTCATTGCCAGTAGCTCCCTGTGCTTATTGCAGGCTGAATGGCATCCTGAAAGCGTCTCTGATACGCATGTGCTTCTCTTGACTTCAGATAATGCCCTCAGGTAGGTTCAATCCCTGGAAAAATGGGGAACTGAGTACAAAAGTCAATACGGTGACGTGAAATGGGCATTTCTCTACCAAAGTGGACCACTACCTGATAGTGATGTAGCGAACAAAATATGATCTGTTCTTTTTTGTTAAATTATTTTTAGTTTGTTACCTGAATTTATTGTTTATCTGTATTATAATTGGCCATGTGTATCTATCTGTAATAATAACTCCTCCGTATAAAGAATGAGTTATATCAACTAAAGCCTACCAAAAGGAGAACAGTCGTAGCACCCAGGTTTTGGGAGAAAAAGGGTATAGTATGTGTACTCCTGCCATTAGTAATCTCTAGACAAAACTTCCCATGTTTATTCCTTTACAGAATCTATGACATATCTAACCCTCATAAAGCCATGCAAGTTCACAGACTAGGGGAGCATCAGTCAAGTTTTGCACTGTCACCTTCACGTAGCACATTTGAGGTAGCTCTTGGTGAGATTGCGGTGTCTTTTGACTTTGGCCTCCCTGTGGAGATTACATCAGGAGCAGGAGCAAGTGGATCAGAAGCCAAGGAGGATGGGAACCACTTGTTTCCTGTGTATATCCTCAAAGGAAACGGGGACATATTTCTTCTGAATATCAGTCTAACCGACAGCAGGTTGGTCATTTTAGGAATTGTTACTATCTTATAGAGTATATCTAAGACATCGAATTTCAGATTTGTGTTGTTTTTCCTCCATGTAATATTGCACAGAACTAGTTTAGTGTCAAGACTTCAATGAGGGATTATAGAGCTTTATTCCATCAGGAACATAATTCCACAATGAAGTCTTCACATTAGACTAGGTTTTTGGAATATTACATGGAGGAATGACCAGATTTACATAAAGATTGCTCCATGATGCAAAAGAGCAAGTGGAAACAAGCTTCAATTTGAAGATTTGTAGAATCTAATGACAGGTGAATTTATTGTACCTCTGCAAATCATGGTGATTTGGGTTACTTGTCACAGAACATGGCTGCCTGTTGCCTAGAGGCTGTATTATCTCCTATTTGTCAAATGTTTGTCACAATGGAAACAGGTATTTTACTGTGTCTTAAAAACAAAATCCTCAATTACTGGACCTGCATCACAGAACTTTGCTGCAGTGAAAACAAACCAGGAAAAAACCTGGTTTGTTGAAACAAACTGGAGAAAGCCCAGGGAATCCCCATAGTGTGGAGAAAACAAGGTGTGCAAAATGGTATTGTATTCACTACCTATCGTAAGACACTATGAAAATTGTTGCTAAGCATATTGTTTTGCTAAATGCCTGCATATCTGCACCTGGCTATAGCTCCATGTTTTATAAGCAAATATCCAAAAGGAAAACACCCAGGCAACAAATTTTCTCCATTCCAAAAAAATTCACCACTGGTTGCTAAGGGAACAAGGGGTGACACTCATAAAATTCACCAATTTTACAAATGGGTCAGTTGACCAGATGAACGAAACTTCCATTGCAATATACAGAGGCGGAACTCGAGGCGGAACCAGTGAAGTTCATCCCCGTAACCGGACCAGGAACTACTACTCTGTTCCTTTAATATGAGAATCTACATTAATAACAGCTCGGTGTAAAGGGTGAAATAGAGGGTGTAAAGGGTGACGTACACCCTTGCTTCCCCCATTTCATGCTGGTTCACCCCATTGTTTTCAAGCCAGGGAAACCAGTGAACCGGGATGTAGAGAGCCGGGAAACCAGTGAACTACACTGGTGCTGCCTATGTGACAGGGGTGAAGCAGGGGTAAAACAAGAACAAACTAGTGAGTACTAGTCAAATAATTGACCGAGAAACCAGTGAAAACTGCCCCTGTGTGGGAGGGGTCGCACTAAGTTTGCGTTTGGCGTCCAGACCTCTTTTTTGCAATTTCGGACGCGTAAAATTACATTTTGATTGAGCTAACGCGTCCAGCTGGACGCGCAAAAATTCCCCGAAAACATCACTCCCAACTCAATCAAGTATTGACATTTTCCAAGTACACTCAGCATATGATAAAATTCCATGATGAATTTGCCACTTTCGCATTGCATAATCCCGAAATTCGCAGTTACTATTTTCATTTCTTATTTCGCATGAGTGAAAGTTCGCAAACATGATGACACATTCTTGGGGAAACTTTCCATTCATAAACTGCCGCTGTACCACGTTAGCCAATCAAAAAAAAATCATCGTACATAAATTACAGTTTAACCCCTCTAACCTCTATGCACACAAAAAGGCAGCATTTTTATAATACCTGCCACAGTTTGATCGAGATCCTCGATACACTTGAGGCACAGTTCAGTGTTAAAACCATCAACAAATGTAATGACCTCTAAATTTGAAACACATTTTCGTGCGCAGAATGCACAGAAAATGGCGGTCGTAACCGAGAACTCATCTTCTGCGCATCTGTACAAACCCTATGGAAAAATTTTCTAATACACTGAAATGGCGCTGTGATTATTTTACGTGCAACTTCCCTAATAATTTCTTTCTTTGCACCTTTCCAAATGCAAAACTTCGTTAGATTGTTAGTAGCGAATGTGTTTCCTGTTTTCAGTGGATGATTCAGTCGGTAGCTGCTCTTGGTGTTGTGCAGCTAGGTGTAGCGCAGATGCTTCAGAATGGGAACTGTCGGTAGCGTGTGTCTCTTGAAGGAGAATTGCAGTGACTTATGCGTTGTGTGAGGGTGTGAGATGTTTATCTTTGCCCTCGTGAGACCTTCCATTAGTTGGAGCACTGAGATGCCATCTGACGTGACATCTGGTGTTGCCTGCCCTAATAAGGGCATGTGTGCCAGACTGCATCAGATAGTGTCCTCTGACGGGGAATGATTAAAATAGTGAGATTAAAAAAGAAAAACAGTGAATTAAAAAGACATACAGTGAATTAAAAAGACAACAGAGGTAGCGTAGCCTCAGTTGAGTATCATTCGCCTGAAAATATCAGTTACGGGGTCACCACGAGGAGGTTGATATTAACACAACTTTAAGATGATTGCAAAACATGGAGGGAATAATTAATACACATCAACTTCGGCAAGCTCAGCTTCCTGTGAGGTTGCTCATGGCAGATTGGACTGCTATAGTTTGCATTGTTAGTGATGAAACTATGACACATGTATGACTGAAGATTGAACTGCCATTTTGAACATAAAAATGTGGACCCCCAGAATTTGCGATTGGACCCTCAAAATTTGCCATTCCAGGTCGTTAAGGGCGTCCCTGGACCCCTGTTCAAAACGTAGTGCTAACCCTGTGTGTGGGCGGTGAACCTGTGAATAGATTTCCAAAATTACCTTGAAAATCGGGATGGATGAATCCATTGCTGACAGTCGGGATTCATGACAGGTTTTCAGGACCGAATTCCTGGACTTTTTGCTTGGACAGGCTTGCATTGCCCAGTACAGATAAGCAAGATTTGTTGACATCTTCATACTTGCATTCCAAGATATTCTTCTTTTTCATCCGGTATTTTTACACAGCTTCAGGTCCTCTCACTATGCACCCAGCAGCTGAAGACAATTATGGTATGGATGCATGCAGTCTGCTGTGTCTCCATAGCAACCCACCAGTTTTGGTGTTGCGCCACATCTTCCAGTGTTCTGCATCCAATGTGTCTTGTTTCATAGCAAGATGGACAAGATACAGAGGTTAGTGCATTTTGGGAGCACTTTTGATGTAAAAAGTTGTTCAATTGGGTGGTCTTGGCAAACTTGATTTGATTTCATTACAAAAGCCTGGTCATACTTTGATTGATTCTTGGGGGTCGTGGAAAAAAAATGCATAACGAGAGAGGAGAGAGTGCATGGGGTGTGGTACGGGCAGAGGTGACGGACAGGTTACACACAGCTGCACGCATGTCCAGGTAATAAGGGCTCCCAAGAAAACCCTGTTATGAGACCAGAGAGGGAGAAAAATGTTACCTATCTGCAGTCCAATGGAATTTCCAATATGGATTCACCACTGGCACCATATAGATGGAGCCATTTATGCACCGAATCAAACTGAATTAATTCTTTGCTACAACGGCATGGTGTATGGAGATGATATTTTTTATGTTTGTAGCTTGAATGAGAAGAAGCAGGTAGCAAATCCCCATTGACAAAAAAATACATTTCTGATGATGAAAGTGATTGTTAGGAATTTATCATTGTAATAAAGGGACATTTTAATACAAATGGTTTGTAATACAAACTGATTACCAACAGGCTCATAGGACTTTAACAGTAAGAAAACGGCCAACTCTACATGGGGGTTAGTTGTGATGTTTGTCTTTAAACAAACATATTATTATTACAGCTACAAGTATAGAAATCTGATTGTGTTGAGAAAGATACACCCCTCTCCTATTCAGAACCCCTCCCCTAACCCCCGCCAATCTGCCCTAGAACTGTTCAAATATTGCCATATCTGACACAAAGCAGAATCAGGTGATGCACTTAATTTAATATCTCACGACCACATATAAAATCAAATTAATACAAGACTATAAGTAAGTTCAAATTCCAAGTCTATGGGAACAATATGGAAGGTTTCTTATTTAATTATAACACGCACCCACATAAAAATCAAACATAAAGCACAAGTTTCACAGTCCATTTTTTCTGTTTGAGCAGATTTAAGTGCCCAAATCATAAGTATCCACATATACTGTGGTGTTATTTCACAGTTAGATTGAATATGTATTATTAAATCATTACACTGAACTGATTTCCTTAACCATGTTGACGGGAACACTATGGCATTTCCCTTCTGAGAAGTGAATGCCCCAAAATACCTATTTTAGCACCGAAAAGATGAATGGTCTCGACCAGTGACCAGTCACACCCTGTGACCATAGCTCTCTCAATCCGTTTGGCAGCCTGACCAAAACGGACCGTGTTCCGCAGACTCTGTCATTAGCAGCCCAACATAACTGAGATTTTGATACTGACTAGTGTCGTCTTCATAGGGATACTCCTATCTACTGATACATAATACTCTGGTATATTAATGGATTATATACTGGGCATTTATAGCGCTCATTTCGGACGGAATAAACGGAGACTTTTACACCGTCGGAGAGCTCTTATTAGTATCCTTTTTTTGCCGCCGAGGGTCATGTGATTGTGTTAGCGGGAAAGAAGGTAACAAGGCAGCCATGACGCAGTGGTGCGGATTGGATGGCCTTTGACTATGTGTGAGTTTGTTATGTTTTTTTGTTAGCGGGATGCATTGCGAACAATATTAATAGGGTCTGGTGTGTGTATATTTTATTATAGTTGTGGTTATACTTAATAAAAATGTTGAAAATGTGTTTGAAAATTTCTTTAACCGTTGGTGACTCAGTTACCGAGGTGTTTTTTGTGTCCTGAGGTTGCGTACCGGGAGACTCCACGGCACGCTTGTTATTTTTCTGTACG
>JAMKCH010008928.1:0-45827 GCA_023653785.1 Ophioderma brevispina
TGACCTTCATGACCCATGTGACCTTTGTGACCCCATGTGACCTTTGTGACCCCATGTGACCTTTGTAACCCTGTGTGACCTTGGTGACCTCATGTGACCTCATGTGACCATGGTGACCTCATGGGAGCATGGTGACCTCATGTGACCCTGGTGACCTCATGGGACCTTGGTGACCTCATGTCACCTTTGGTCCCATTTACAAGTCAGTGCATCGGGGAGGGGTTGGGTGGGCTTCGTCGAGGAGGGGGTTGTGTGTGTGTCGGGAAGGACCAGGGTGAAGTGCGTCGGGGAGGGGCATAGTAGAGTGTATCGGGGGTGACCTTGTGACCCCGTGCGACCTTTGTGACCTCAGGTGACCTTTGTAACCAATGTGCCTTGTGATCCCTCATGTGACCTTGGTGTCCTCATGTGACCTTGTTGACCTCATGTCACCTTGGTTACCTCTTGTCACCTTTGGCCCCATTCACAAACCGGGACGACAGACAACACTAATGGTCCAACGACCATGATGTATGTTTTTGTAAATTGACACAGAAATTCACTGCAAACTTCCTCAAATCAATTTATTAGTCCCGTTATTAGTACTGAAACAAATATATTAGGATACATGCACCTCTGTACGGCATTGTAGGAGGTACTTTTATTGCTTTTCTTTTTTGCTCACACCAATTTTGAACCCCCACCTCAAATCTTCACATGTGCTTAGTCATACTATTGGTTCATTCTTGGTCATGTTCACGTGATGTTCGAGACGTTTGATAACATTGGTTGCTCCATTGCTTAGTAGTACACTTTCACTAGGCACTACCAGTTTTCACTGTGCAAAGGTCCGTTCCCAAAATTCAGTCGTAATTGTCTTGCTTGTGTGGACTAATTTTTCCAAAGCACTGTGTAACTGGCCCGTTTCACAGGTAGATGCAACTTTAACAGTTTTGACATTGGGACTAGTGTGTGTAAGAACAGAAGGACCTGAAATATCATTGTGGGCTTATATCCCTACAGTGCCTACCTCCACTATCTTAACGAAGTTCCTTCTCTTTATATTTCGGGAGACAGCCAGTCCCAAGTGGTCAAATCTGGTCAATTTTTTGATCCCATCAGATTGATTTCTTTTATTTTATTAAGATATTTAGTAGTGCTTTCTAAACAAGTAAAAACCAAATTTATGTAAAGCCTTTTAAAGGGACTTTGAACCCTGCCAAAATGAGTGGAAGGACGTGACATTTTCCGTTCACATTTGTACAAAGTTTTCTGCCCTTTGTAGAAAAGACAAAAGTTGATGTCATGGATGATTAGTTATGCCAATACATCATAAACACTCTGCAAATCATTTATGCCAAAGTTGATTCTCCTGGTTTGAAAACTAGGATTTTTGGAGCGATTTAAACATCCGTTCACAATTTTCCGTTCACAAATTTGTCACGTCCTGCCATTTCTTGGATTTGTCTAAACTTTGTTTGGGATTTACTGCTTTCTGGTGTTGTGTAGTATTTACAACATCTTCAGTCAAGCTATCAAATGGTACAAACCATTTGAGGTAATATGGTCAAATAGCTTTGCACCACCAAATCTGATTTTTTCGTTCACACTTGTCACGTCCAACCACTTTGTCACATCCTGCCATTGTTGCACCCATATCTGTAAAATTAATAGAGCTACTGCTTTGAATTTAGAGTATGTTTATAGTTGATGCATGGGAAAGTAAATGGAAAATTTATTTTCAAGTATGTTTGGTTAGAGTAAAAAATGCAATTTTGAACTTCCGCAATTTCCGTTCACAGTCAAATTCTGCCAAGTAGCAAACAAATACCGATGTAAATTAAGCAGTTTTGGAATATTAGAAGTGCATGGAGTTCAATACTGGTAGTTTTTTTTGGCAGTTTGTAAATTATAAGCGAGGGTTACATCCATCGTTGATGCTCTCGTTCATTTTCAGCCTATCAATAGATAGGCTTATGCCATCGAGTAGAAGATTTTCTGTCAAGGGCAGCCACTAAAATATAAACTAGTCTTTTGTATCTTTGTTCATTCTTTGAAAACACAGTTTTTGCAAGTATTGAAATTGCTGTTGCTTCTAATGAAACACTTTTTTTAAATTTTTGAGTTCAAAATTGGGTTGTTTTTTTGGGTATTTTGTGTATGTTTGCCCTGATTCCAAGTTGAAAATTGTAGCATTTTTCATGCAGCATCACTTGTCATAGCTGCTATGTGTATAATGCTACCTAAGCCTTGAATAGATGCATTTGCATCCTGTTTTACTTGGGTTGGTCCAGTGTGCTGCCAAGGAACATGTTTCTAGCTAGCTAGCTAGGGTCATGGACTTTTAGAGCAAGGACACATCCCATGTCTTTTGGTATAACAATCCAGTACCCTCTGTTCGACAGAATGTGCATTTAGCAATACTTGTACGCAGTAGTTTTACAATGGATATTGTATAAATCATAATGTAACATTTCTGTACATTTTAAAAAATTGGTTAATATTTCTTCCAAAATGTAAACGTTTGTATTTTCCATAATAAGCCCGTGCCTGCACCCAATCAATATGAATTCTGCTCATTTATTCTATGTCAGTCAGATAGTATAATCTTCTAACCCTATACAAATCCAAATATTTCTTTCTTCTCTCAATTTAAATAAATGTCTGAATTTCTTGGATTTACCAAACCTTTCCTTCCTCCTCTGTGTGTGTGTTGTCCTAAGCATGTGTTTCACTGGGACGTTTTCCGCATCGGAAGCGGGTCGATCCATTATCCTGCTCAGTAGAACAGCCCGACCCGCTATTTCAGCGCGACGACGCGATACCGCTAAATCAACCCTCTGAGAAGGTTTTTTGCCGTGTTGCATACCGTTATTTCACCAGTAGAAACAAGCGATAGGCGTTTTGGCCGTTGGTCAGGAAATGATGCCAAGGCCGTGCTGGTAATGCGACTTCTACTGCGCGAGTCGTTCAAATCATCAGCAGTTAGGCCTATTTTTTCATTTCACATCAGAAGTGAAAAAATCAACATCAATAAAATTATGAATGAACACGTAGTAAATTACTTCGTAGTTTACTTTACAACACCTGGACCTGGTATAACATCCCTAAAAAGGAAATACAAAATAACTCAACACTGTACATGTAATAGATTAAATAACATGGGAAAGCCACTGTACAACACAAACACACCTCACGCGCATGGAAATGCATGGATGTTTCTGGAACGGGGGATATATTGCATGGGACCCAGGTATGTTTAAAGCATGATAGCGGTAAAGTGCAGTCGAGGCATGCCACATACCAGTGATGTGCCTTCAATTGAAACCGCTGAGATAGCGGAAAAAAGCCGGGTCCAATCGTCAGCAAAAGCCGGGTTTTGGCCGTGTCGGCAGTAGAAACACGCTCTTGAAGGTCTGTATTCCAGTCTGTGCCTGTCTCTTTGGCTGTTGTCATGTGTGTGGCCCTATGTGTGTGTGTTTTAAACAGATTCTAAAGATTAAGAATTAACAATTGAACAAATCTGTTTGCTCAGAGCAAGACAAGAACCTATTTGTATGTTCATGACGTGTCTATATATGTGTTTGTTTGTGTGTGTATGTATGCATGCACTGTGTGTGTGCGTGCATGCGTACATACAGCTGTTGTGTGTGTGTGTGTATAAAAGCTGCGCCAGTATTACTATAATAAAGTTCATGTCCAAATTACAGAATGCCGTAATACCTTATCTCATTATTACGGCATTCCTTTTGACATTAAACTTTATATACATTAATATTATTGTATAATGTTTCTATCTATTAGCTATTTAGCTAATTAACTAAAAAAAAAAAAAAACTATAAGGACTTCTGAAAAGTGATCTTTTTGCTCACACATTAGCTGTTTTGTTATTCAGAATAAACCTATATGTATAGCAAGCTGAATGCTTGGTTAGATAAGTGTGTCATCAGACAGTTATCTTGATTTAAAGCGTTTAAAACAATGATGTTTTTGTCTTTATGTTGTCTGGTCATTTCGGTTAAAGTGTTTGTAATTTGTTTCCTCTCCCTGCCCAAACTCTCATTCAGCCAATTTAACCAAATTAGGTCCGAGAACCCTTGGGTCCAAGCCTTGGTTTCATATAGGGTGTTCACAGATTGGGCCCAATTAAGGGGCAAATCTTCGAAAATCTATGAATTTGTTTTTTCCCAAGTCCGCAGAAAAAATTGCTAAATCACCAATCTTGGTCATAAGATCCACTGCCCCAAAACCCATATGGGGGTTTAAACCAGATTGGTGTCAAAGGTCCACATGCATTGAAAACCAAAATTCAGTTGGGAAGAATCACGCAACTGCTTGACACATACCCATATTGGGGGTGTTAACAGATTGGGTCAAAGGCTCATGTGTGGGCTGATTAAAGGGGCAGTTTGTCAGTTAGGGTAAAGTTCATATAATTTGTTTCTCTTCTGTCTAAACAATTTTGAGGCAATTGCATGCAGCCTGCCTTGGTCAGAAGAGCCACTTACTCATGGGGTGTGTTTCAGAGAATGACACTCATTGACCCCTATATGACCTTTTAACCAACGCCATCATACAAGTGTTACACATTTTGCGATCACAAAAAAAGGCAAGACTTGTGGTTCGAGAAACCACTTGTTCTTCAATATTACCCAACATTTTTTGTACCAAGCAATTTTGTTTATCATGGTATTTCCATTGAAGTACAACTAAGGGCGTCACAAAAATATTGTCATCTTGAATACCTACACTTGGATAGCCTTCGCATCAATAATGCTCTGGTTGTTGAAGAGGTATGGGCTAATCTTCCAAAAAAAAAACTTTTTCAGTTTGAAGTAACCAGTCGCTTTATATAGCCGAGAACTTCGACGTTTGGTGAGGAAGGGGTCGATTTTTAGTGAGGGACTGTAGTGAACAGATTTTATTAGTGTGCAAATCCTGATAAAATTGTGACTTTTTGGTACACAAGTACTTTATACTTGATAATCAAAACAATTGATGGAAGCACTTGCCACACCCCTTCCCCCCCGCTTGGATTTCATCAAGGTTACACGGGGGTAAAATTTTTAAAATGTTCCGATTGTGGTTGACAATACACCATGATGTCTGTCTGGTTACAAGGATTCCAAAAAGGTATAGTTTATGCTACATGTGACTTATAGTTTAGAAATTATGGGGTAAAAACTGTAAAAATGGTAAAAAAGTCAATTTTGGTTTGTACAGGGGTCAAAAATTAAAAGTTGCTCCAATTTTTGTAAAATGTGGTTCAAATTGTTGGTTTAGCTAATAAAATGAAATATAGGAATAGCTTTGACTATCTTACGTGTCTCGTTATTAACCAAAATGGCGAATAAAGTCGAAAGCTATAGGCAGCTATTGGATTCTATTGACCTGTGACCTATTTTGTTGGATAACGTGAAAACTAAGCATAACAGGTAGGGCAAACTATTCCTTATTTCAATCCTTTAACCTAGGGAAACAATTTCCACCACATATTAACTGAATCAAAGCAACTTTTAACTTTTGACCCATGTACACACCAAAATTGACTTTTTCACCATTTTTACCCCATAACTCTGGAACTATAAGCCATAGATAGTGTAAACTATACCTTTTTGGAATCCTTGTGACCAGACAAACACCACGGTTTAACACATTCAGAACATTTTAAATTTTTGACCCCTGTATAACCTTGAAACCCAAGCTGGGGGCCATTAAGGGGGGTTGGCAAGTGCTTCCATCAATTTTATGGATTATCAATGCCTAAAGTACTTGTGAGTAAAAATTCACAATTTTATCCGGAAGCGCACACTCTTACACTACAGTCTCCTGCTATTTGTACACAAGTCTATGGGGAGTTATTTAGTGGTGTGATTCCTACAGATTTCATGCATTACATATACATGGAGCCTTGTTTGAGTCAGGTCACGATATCATAATTGATGTTGTCTGCAATGTTTAAACATCAATCTATACTCTAGAGACCAATATTGAGACCGAATCAGTTCCTAGCCTAGGCTTGATCACAGGTTTTACTCATGACATGAGCTATCGCAGTGATCAAAATTTTGCAGCCTTGCACTCTCGTATGTGTACAATGTGTACTCTATTTGTTTTCAAAATGCTCACATTCAAGAGGGACAAGCCAATAGGCAATAGGTCTAGTACATGTCTTTTTTTAAAAAAAAAATACTACTATGGACACATTTCAGTAACATGGGGGGAGGGTAATCCACACTGTTGGGGTGCATCAAGCTGCATATTACAACATGTACAAGAGCTTACAAGGCTTTCCACAAAGAACTACGCCTCTAATCTCAGATGATGTATCACACATTTGCCGTATGCATGATATGGGACTGTGCATGAATCCCGAGCATTTGTCTGACAAGGATCGTGGTGTATCTTTCATGACTTTAGAATGATCCAAGTGCAAAGAAAATGGGAAATGCATGAGCCACAAGTTTAATGGATTCATTTTTTAGTCCTGCATGATATAAAAATCAATGATGAGCAAGATTCTGATTAAAATAGACCTACCGATCAACATTTCAAAGCAGTTTCAAACATGTGCAATGTTGCCTGTTCCTTGCACACACTTCTATCCATGATGTGATGTGATTGATTAGAATTTTAATTTAATTTTAATTCAGTGAGTTAATCACAGAAGAAAAGTTGTACAGGAATGTGTTAATATTCACCAAAAATTACTAAAAATTGCATAATTGGGTGCTTTTTAGGCCACTTTGGGTGAAATACACCCAATTTAACTGAAATGGGTGCTTTTCAGGTCTCTTCTGCTGGAATCCGCCCAATGCATGTGAATTGGGTGGATATCTTTTTAAAAACACCCGATTCATGTAAATTGGTGCTTTTAAAATGCCATTTTGATAGAATCAGGTTTTTTTGTAGTGCTTCCTCTGCCTCCTTCTGAACCAGATCTTTTCTTTCACAAAATGTGCTATCTTCAGCAGATAGCAAAAAATAATAAACATTGTTGTAGAGCAGTTTTTTTTTATAATTTCTGGTCTTTATATTTTGGCTACAATGGTTCGTACTGATAGAATAACATTCAATATTATGAAAATATGTGTCTTCAGAAATTTTCCAGTCTCTTCAGGAATCACACCACTAAATAAACTAGGTGTAGCAGACGACGTCAGTGCCGAGACAGTGTTGGCGTCCGGAATATGGCACTTGCCTAAATGAAGAGTCACAAAATGTTGATGAGTTGTCTTTAAATGAAATTTGAAATTAATCATAATGTGTGGACTAGTAACAAACCATTTGGGTGGTAAAGATTTTGTCTGTGCCATTTTTGTATAATTTCTGAGGGTTTGGGGAAACTGTTCAATTTTAGTTTCTAGTAACACTCAACTGGGCATGAACGTTTTGAAAACATGCAAATCTTTCGATGCTCTATAGCTAAAAAAATCAGCCTTCATCATATGACTTTTTCATTTTGTTGAAGAGGTATGGTGCTAATCTTCCAAAAAATCAGTTTTGAAGTAACCAGTCGCTTTATAGCCGAGAAATCGACGTTTGGTGAGAGGTCATTTTGTACACAAGTCTATTCCATGGGGAGTTATTTAGTGGTGTGATTCCAGCAGATGAGTTTGGAGATGGGTCATGTGACATGGCTCAAAGGTCAAATATGGTACAAAATGTGTTTAATTGCTTTAAACCATATCAATTTTTGGTAGAATTATGACACTTGGTTGGGTGTGGTCATATTTGGTGCCAAAAATGTTGAAGGTCATTTCAAGGTCAAAGCACTAAACATGATTTTGTGGTCATGAAACTTGGTGGGTGTAGTCAGTATTTGATGTCAATTTTGTTCAAGGTCATTTCCAGGTCATCCAAGGTGAAATCACTCCAAATAGTGATATGATCATGAAACTTGTTGGATGTGGTCAACATTCAATGCTAGAAATTTTGAGTTATTCCAAGGTCATGGGAGACATCCAAAGTCAATGGTTGTATGTTTATGAAACTTTGTGGGTGTAGTAAACTTTTGATTAAAATCTGGGGTTGTAGTAACCTTTTGATACCAATATTTTTCAAGGTCATTTGTGGTCATCCAAGATCAATCACTACAATTGGTCATATAGTCATGGATCCTCCCTGTGATCTTAAAGTTGTGTTACTTTACCTCCTTTTACTACCACAACGGGTGGGGGACCTTTATGGTTCGAGAACTGCCTTGTTTGGGTACACCTCTCAAATTGTGGCCTGTAGACTAAATAGCTAGAGACTTCACAACTTGGGTGTAAAATTAGATAGCAATATGTCTTGGTCAGCTCATGTTGATTATTTGTGTAAAAAATTGGTATTATCAAACAAATGAAAAATTTTCTTCCATATCATACTATTGTAATGTTATCAAACACTCTTCTTATCCCTGGCTTTGACTATGGAAGCACTGTCTGGACAAATTTCTCAGCTGAATTTCAAAACAAATTACAAGTTCTTCATAATAATTTAGCTAGCATATGCTTTCAGCAATATTAGAAACAACAATAAATGGAATTGATGGACAAGCTCCAGTAAGTCAAACTTGATAAACAATGGCATAATCACCTTTTATTTATGGTGTTTAAATGTTTAAGAAATCTTAAGTCCATCATATCTATCTACGCAGTTTGATTTTGTTCATGATAATCATACACATCTCACAAGAAATCACACTACTAACACATTAGTTATACCAAAATTTAAATCTTATTCATGTTTGCACACATTTCATATCAGGGCAATACCTGAAATCACTTGCCATCAACAATCAGAATGATATGGAAAACATGACAGTGAGCCAGTAGGGTCAAAGATTCACCAAATTTAAAGGGACAAGCAGCAATTTTGCTAATCCCAAACACCAACAAAATCATCAAAATTCGTATGTTTGTATTTTGTTACTGGGATGGATATATGCAAACATGCAACTGGTTCGCTTGAAATTCGTGTATTAAAGACAAGGCAGTACATTTAACCTGATTTGTAATTTCTATACGTGCGTATCAAAATTCCGACATGAGATCAAAAAGGTTTTCCCGGTGAATATCCTAGATATTAAGTGTGATATTGTGTACCATGTTCAATATAGTTTGACCTCATACACAAACATTATTGATCTTTGTTGGACTAGTAATAATAGTCCTATGCTATCGTGTAGAAGAATCAACCATTTTGGCCGTTGCTTAACACGCTACTAGTTTTTTATGACTTATTTAATTGCTCTGAATATTGGAGTTATGCAAGCTGTGATGTTATGGAAGAAAACTATGTAACAGATTTTGTATTGGTTGCATCTAAATGTCATTTTTGAAGGTGTTTTGTTGCGAGAATCTGATTTTCAGTGTATTGCGCATTTGTGACCGGTTCTTAGTCATTATGAAGATGCGCGATGGTGGTGTTTGTTATTGATATTGTACCTGGGTTGCGTGGGAGCATGGTTGGATTTGCGGGCTATAATTGTATCCTTGCGACCGAATGATGTGGTTGTGTTATGAACGTGCCTGTGTGATGCGGCTGTATTGTCTCAAGGATCTACCTACACCATGCAACTTACTCAACGTGTTCCTAATAAAAGTCTGCCTCTGTTGAGCCAAAAATGCTTGTGTTGTGTATATTATTTATATCAGTATAGTCACTTTTATGACATAATTTCATGATTAGAAGTCCTCAAAATATCAAAAGTTTTGATCCATGCAGAGCTATGTCAAGATTCCCATGATAAAACGCCATAGAGATTGTGCTAATAAGTATTCAGGAAAGGCTTATCAATGGTTTACAATCATGGGATTCCCAAGAGCATGATCCACGGTTCTCTTGAATGAACTTATCATTTCCTGGCGTGCTTGAATGGAATTTCCACTAAGGTAAAAAAAAAAATTAATATTTCATGAAACATACTTGGCCCAAGCGATCCAGATTTCGATCAACACAAATATGACCAGAGAAAATGTCAGGAGAGGAGGTGTATCGCTTCGAGACTTGCGTAGAGATAGCCTTGTTTTAATCATTCAAATTGTATCACACACTTAACAATCCACTTGAAAAGGCCTGCCCGGGATCTGTGCGAAACCGCTTTCATTCACACTCGAACCGAATCGCAATGGTTCCTTACTGGCATGGAAAGGTAACAGAGCGTGTACACGTGCAACAGTGTTTTTAGAAGTTTATTTTCTACAGCGTTTTAAACCTTCCGGGTTTGCTCACATTCACATTTACAACTTTCAATATCGAAGTGATGTTTACTCCAAAGATGAGGAATATAAACAAAATTCAACTATGATAATCCCATCAAAAGCAGTCAAAAAGTCAATTTTTGATTTTTATGAACGTTTTATTAGTAGTATAGTAAAACCAAAGTTTTAAATCCGTTTTTGTCCCCGGCCACCGGGGGGGCCGGATTCACCTCACATTCGTAGCAATCGCCCTTACCACTACGGACTCCCGCCTTCCCTTTCGCCCGATGCAATGGCATCCCCCATCCTCACCCCAACCCCCGTACTCTCCTCCTCCACTTGCTTCCTCCATGTCCTCTTTGGTCGCCCCTCTTCCCTCAAAACCACCCACCTCAACTCAAAAGCCCTTTTTAAAACATGCTCTCATCCTTCCTCAGCACTTGCCCATACCATCGTACACCATTCGCCGTCGCCAGTCGGTCACCGCCTCTTCCAAACCCAACATCTGCAGCAATCTCATGTCTTCCTATCCATCATTTCACACCACACATTGCTCTCACCTATCTCTCTCTCTCTGCCCTTCTCAAAATCCCCATCTCCTTTTCACTCAGACACCATGACGCTCCCATCCAGCATCACTGATCTCACCCAACTGCCTCTTGAACACCATCCCTTTCATCTTCAAGGAAATCTTCCTCCCACGTCCAACCTCTCCCCATCTCTAAACTTCACCCACCCATACCTTACTCTGGCTGTCACAGCTGCCCCACATCCACCACCCGCACTAATCCTGTCACCTAGGGTAACTCCTTCACTGTTTCCACCTTCTCACACAACTTTTCCACCTCATTCCCCACACCTCAACTCCCTTCTTGCATCTCCACACACAAAGTCCCTTGCCAAACTTGGGGTCCACCTATCTTCATCTTGTGAATCTGCCATGAATCCATTCCCACATTTTCCACCACACTGAATTTGCACTCAGTGCGGGGTGGTGGATATGAAATAGTGTGAATTCATAGGGCATTTGTACGGTATATTTGCCGAATTGATGAGATATGTTGTGTTTTTTCGACCATTTCTAAAGTTCCGATCATTTCCTGTGAATTGAAAACATGTGGAATACAAGGTGATGGTGCATCAAAATCACCGACTTTTGGGGCAAGAAGCTGCAAAAGTTTTTAGTGGAGTTGAAGTTGCATGTTCCTATTTGATTTTGGCTCTTTTTCGTGGTATTTGATGTGCTTACACAAAATTCCAAGCCCAGATTCACGTTTAGGCTCGGCAAGGTAGTAAATGGTATTCGGGGATTTTTTCGGTAGACGTTTCTATAGAAGTCCCATGGATGCAAATGAGGTAGTGCCATTCATTCCGTCACGCCGATATGCACAATGTCATACAGCGCCATGCCAGAATGCAGTTTAATACCTCATTTGTCCATGGGACGTCTATATGAAACGTCTACCCATTTTTCTGACTCTGCGACCAAATAAGGTTGTGAATTTAGCTTAGATTATGAGATTATCAAGTATTGGTAAATCTATAGGCCCCTCTGAACTGCATTATGCAGATGGCATTAAATACCAATTGTTAATATATAGAAATTGTTGTCGATGGACGTGGATGTAAATAGTTCAGGTAGGACCTTATTGACCGTAATAGTTGAGTATGGACAAATTTTTTTTGCTGAAAAATGATGATTAGGGTGTGGTAGGAATAGAATCGCCGGGTGCCACCTGGGAATCCTGAGAATTTTGAGACATCCAAGAGGCGTCGCCATAAATATAATTATTATTCAACCCTATTATATCAAAATATGGCGTTACTAGATATACTATCGGAATCCAATGAACAAGTGTACGGCACTTGTAACATTAAGTCATACTTCAAATTCAAAATGGAAGCCAAATCCAAATATTTTAAAAATTGCCATATAACAGCAAAATACCTGCGACAAAAATAGATGAGAAGTACTTAGGTTTATGTTGCTAGACAAAATTAATTAAATGTATTTCTGATACTTTTTTAAAAATTGCAACATGATGTCAATCAATCTGGGCAGCCAAAACGTGAACTTCTCAAAAAATACTTGGGCACAAATTTATAAGTATTACAGCCTTCAATCGAAATCATGTGGTCAATGACATAGAAAGTACCTTTGATCCTAACCAATGTAGCAACATACCATTTAAATTTGTTTTAAAGGAGCCAAGTTCGAAAATAAATCTAATATGGTGCAAAGTTGTCAAAAAATACCATAGGAATTACATTTTTTCACATATATGGCACTAAATTACAATTTGACCCATTTTTATTTATCCGGATTACCTGGTATCACTTGGTTATGATCATAGGTACATTTCTAATTGTTTCATTGACACAATAATTTATACTTGAAGGTAATATTTAGACATTTGTGTCAAGTATTTTTTGAAAAATATTCACGTTTTTGGCTGCCATATTGATTGACGTCATGTTACAACTTTAAAAGTATCAGAAATACATTTATTGTGTCTAACAACATAATCTAAGTGCTTCATGTTTATTTTTTATCGCAGGTATTTGCTGTTATAATGGTATATTTTAAAATTATTAGATTTGGCTTCCATTTTGAATTTGGAGTATGACTCAATGTTACAAGTGCCATGCATTTGTTCATTGGGTCCTATAGTATATCTAGTAACTCCATAGTTTGATAATATAGGGTTGAATAGATAATTATCATTTATGGCGACGCCATCTTGGATTTCTCAAAATGCTCAAGGATGCCCGGGTGGCACCCGGCAGATTCTTATTCTACACACCCTTATCTATCATTTTCAGCAGAAAAATTGTGTCCATACTCAATTTTACGGTCAGGCCGTAAGTTGGACCATGGCTACCTAACTAAAAGGCAAGATGACGTCATATGATCTTCCCTTTCTCTGGTGAAAGTTAGACATGAATCGGATTTTCCGTTTTCATGCAGTAAACATTTATGCACAGTATAAGTAAACAGTGCCATAGGATACCGTGTATAAAAAAAAAATTCTGGATCCGGAATTTTATAACAAAGTTGGGATTTTCTATAGGAAGGACTTCGATTTGAGCTTAGTTATTTCACACAGTGATTAGTAGATGGACAAGCATTATGAATATGCAAAGCACGATTTGTTTGAAAATTGAGTACACCCTCATCGGGAAATCTGATTTAGCCTTTAGTACTAGTATATTGCATGCAGAGTTCCGTAAGGGCTATGATGATGTAACTTGGTACAAAGGAGGGGGCCGGGTGGGGTGACATGTTGGTGACCTCATGTGACCTTTGACCTCATGTCAGTCAAAATGTTAACTCTTTCCCGCAAGGCTTGTGTACTAGTTATCTGGAGTTCCGTGAGGCGTATAATGATGTAACTTGGTGGAAGGAAGCGGTTTAAAGAGTTTTCGACCTGAGCATATTTCGGGCAAATTACATATGCAAATGAGCTAATTAATATGCAAAAATCTGCATAATCACTATTTTTGAAACGGTTCATTCGATATGCAAAATTTTCACTGCATGCAACCCATTATGGTGCGCATCTTCTTTGCCATTTGAAAATTCGTGATACATGCGGTTTAGGTATGCAAATGAACTAATTAAATATGCATAATTGCTGTATCCCTTAAAGGATACATCAGATATGCAAAATTCCTTTGCTACATGAAAAACTACTATGCCATACATCTTGTGTGTGAATCATATGGAGGGGAAGGCTGGGGTGTTAGGGAGGGGGAAGGCTGGGGTGTTGGGGAGGGGAAAGGGTGGGGTGGAGAGGGAAGTGAAGTGTTTAGGAGGGAACAAAATGGGGTGTTGGGAGGTGGTGGAGTGCGTCGGGAGGGGTCGGGGTGCATCGGTGAAGGGTCGGGGTGCGTCGGTGAGGGGTCAGGGTGCATGGGTAAGGTGCAGGGTAAGGTGGCAGGGTAAGGGAGGGGGCAGAGTAAGGTGCATCGGGAAGGGGCGTGGTAGATAGTTGGGGAGGGTGCATCGGGGAGGGGTGAGGTAACCTCGGTGATCTTTGTGACTTTGGTGACCTCATGTCACCCTTTTGCCATTCATTGGGGAAGGGAGCGGGTGCATCAGGGAGGAGCAAGGAGTGTGCATCAGGTAGGGGGAAGGGTGGGATGATCTCATGTGACCTTGGTGACACCATGTGACCTCGGTGACCCCATTATGACCTCGGTGACCCCATGTGACCGCGGTGACCCCATATGACCTCGATGATCCCATGCCACCTCGATGACCTCATGTCACCTCTGGCCCCATTCACAAACCGCAATGGCAGATGACACTAGCGGTCCAACAACCGCGATGTTTTTAATGTTGACACCCAAAAATGGTGGATTGTCACATATTTATGTTTTCATGTTCCATTTTTGTGTCGCCTGAACGAAATGTTCATGGAGGCACATACTAGTCCAAATTTCTGTGTGTCCGTATGTCCGTCCGTATGACTCGGTTAACCTTTTTAAAAATGCTCTGCAGGCTAAACGCTATCCCCGATTTACTTCAAACTTGATAGGAGATGAGTGAAGTGCCGCAATATTATTTGTAACTTTTGGCTGCATATTTGCATATTCATGATATTTTAATTAGCTTATTTGCATTTGTTCAGACGATGACTTTCGGTTAACCTCTTTTTGAAATGCTCTGCTGTCTAAGCGCTATCCCTATTACTTCTACTTGGTATGTGTGTATAGTGAGGGTGCCAGAATAATTATGTGGTAGGCTTTTGGCTGCATTAATTGCATATTTCATGAATATCAATTAGCTTAGATTGGCCAGGAATCCAATGATAACCCTTTATCCCACAGGATTGTAATGCAATATCTGGATCCTAGGCGTACTCTGATGTAACTTGGTGGGACGGAACGGGATAAGAGTTCTTGACCTAGATTAGATGTTGAGGCATATTTCGGACAATTTACATATGCAAATGACCGCAAATTAAATTATAGCAAAAAGCCAATCAGTTAATCTATATTTTGAAACGGTACATATCGGATACTCAAATTCCTGCTCCCCTCATCACGAAAACCCTTATGGTGCGCATCTCTTCTTTGCTATTTGTTCGTGATACATGCGCTTAGTCTCAATGAGCTAATTAAAATATGCGTATTGCTGATCGCTAAGATGGTACATCGATATGCGAATTTCTTTGCTACTGCAAAACTACATACCATACATCTTGTGTATGAATCAGATTAGGGGGACGGGTGGGACGTTTGTGGAAGGGGGCGGGGGGTGTTGGTGCGGGGGTGGGGTGTTGGAGAGGGGGCAGGGTGGGGTGTGGGGAGGGGCAGGGTGGGGTGTTGGGGAGGGGCAGGTTGGGGTGTTGTGCATGGTTAGGCTTTATGCGCAAACTGGTTTTTGCCATAACTGTTTAAACCTGGTTTAAACCGGCATACACTGGTTTAAACCGGCCAAAACTATGAAATGGCGGATGTCCTCATGCAAAGCTTTAGGGTATGTTCATAATTTAATTCCCTTTTTAACTTAAAGATAGTCAACATGCTTTTGCTATTTTATTTGTTCATTCAGAAATACAAAAAAAAAGAGAAAACATTTGAAAATAAAAGAAATCGGAAGTCTCACTGTTGACAATTTTCCAAACATTCAGTTCTGCACAGAACTCAAATCTAGCTGTGGATTACAATTATACTACTCAATCTAAATTGCGTCCCTATTATTTTTCATCAATTTCATCTAAAATTTAAGTCACTTTCTATTTATTCATTTATTTACTATTTCAAGTTTTGCAATTCATTTGCCACCTACAGATCAAATTTTGAAGGTTTTGAATTTCAGTCCATTTTCCCTCCACATTTCCCCTAAGGTTATTCATGTAGGACGAGATCAACTGGATTGGATCGTATGTAATGGCAAAAAGTCCATTGTGTTTCATGTTTCTTTCAACCATTTTCTGTTTTGTAACTTTTATTTTAGTCTCTTTTTCTTGACTACATATTGAATATAAACCCCAGTTACAATATTTTTTTCAATTTACAAAGCATTTTTGGGAACAACAAATTGAGGTTTTTTTTGCCGTTTTTGCCAAAATAGGCGCATCAACCTGCGGTTTAAACCGGTTTAAACCTGGTGTTAAACCGGGCGGTTTAAACTGCCTGGTTTAAACCGGCCACCCCTGGGGTGATGGGGAGGGGCAGGGTGGGGTGTTGGGGAAGGGGGCCAGGTGTTGTTGGGAGGGGCAAGGTGGGGAGGTGTTAGACGTGGGTGGGGTTGGTGTGTCGGGAGGGGTCGGGTTGGTGTGCATCTGGGTGGGGTCGGGGTGGAGTGCATTGGGGTCGGCGTGCACATCGTGGAAGAGTGGGGTGTGTCGGCGAGGCTGGGTGACCCATATGTGAACCTTGTGTGACCTTTTGACTTCTCTTGTGACCTGGATGCTTCTTTGTCAATTGTGACGCTTGTGACTTTTGGTGACCTTGGTGACTGTCATTTGACCTTGATGACATCGTGACTTGAGGACCTCGTGTTGGACCTTGACCTCCGTGTGACCTTTGACCACTCTTGTGACCTTGATGACCTCATTGACCGTGTGACCTCATTTGCCTTGGTGCTTCTGTGACTTTGTTGACCCATGTTACCTTTGTTACCCCATGTGGACCTTGATGACCTTGGTGACCTCTTGTCACCTTTGGCCCTTCAAAATGTGTGCTGGGGTAGGGTCAGGGTGGGATGCAAAGGGGAGGGGGTGGGGTGGTCGGGTATGGCGTGGGGGCAGGGGCGGGGTGGGGCGGGGCGGGGGGGTGCGGAGGGTGACCTTATTTACTTGGTGACCTCATGTGGCCCTTATCCCCATGTGGAAGCTGTGGTAAACAACTTCTCTCCAGTTCATTTGTTCTCTTTCTAATCATCATTTGCAACTTCATCATGAAGCAAGTGATCGCGCAACCAGGCGACATTTGTGGTTCTGACCGCCTTTTCTTGCCATACCTTTGCAAAACTCCAACAAATGTCATGATTTATGGCCATTATGTTTAACCTTATCTTCAAATTTATTGGTGAACAAATCCAAAAACCTCAACCAATTGATTAAACCATATCATCTCCAAGCTTGGAAAAATGACATTATTTAGAGCACTAAAGATATTTGCTGGTCTTCTCAAAAAAGAGTAACTTTAGAATGGGGATAAAACAGAGTTACCGTTATTGACCTATTTAGCCCCCGGGCGCTTAAGTCACTCGTTTTAGGGGGGGCTATTTAGTTTCACTTGCGGAAGTTACTTTTGGACCGACAAAATCCCATTTTTAAGAAGCTTTTTAAAGGTGCAACGAAGATTTTTGAGGACCCCAAAGATTATGTCCATCATAGTAATTTCAATAGACTAGACACGCTCAATAGATTCTTTACCTTGTATTGGCTACAGAAATGGCTTAAAAGAGAGAAAAAAGGGGATTCTGATTTGCATATTTCAATATAAAACATAGGTGAATTTCGTATTTGCTCCTATACGAAATTAGAAATTTACAATTTTGTACCAAAGAAACATTTGCTCAGCTAATCCTTTAATGGGGTTATTTTTTAATGGACGGGGGGGGAAAGCTTTTCCATCAGGGCAAAAAATCAGTACTTTTGATATTTTAGGGGACACCTGATTAGTGAAATCTCTTGTGCAACTTTAGAACTACACCCTGCTACACCTAAATTAATGTAAGAATTGGTATGTTTTATAGCCTTCATAATGCTTTAACTTACTTTAAAATAATTTTTTGTGGAAATTTTTTAAATGAAAATGTGAGCAGGAATAGTATCAAGAGTAGATAACCATATCGTTTGTCGCTTCTATCGGATGCTTCCCAAATGATCCACACTCGCGTTAGAGATACAAGTAGTTGTCACCACGCCCAAGAAGGATTAAACCCGAAAAGCCGCAGCAGAGAAAAATCGGGGGATTCGTCGTCTACAATATATACGCAGGGCAATTGAGTGTAGGGAAAGTCCCGCTAAACCTGATGTACGATCTGTATGGTCGGCTACATTTATTAGCCCTAGACTTAAATATGATCAAAAGAGACATCGGATAAACGGATACAATTAAACAACAAAATGAAAACAACAACAGGGAACTATTTTTTAGTTTACAAACAGAAATGGTACGGACCAAAAATTAGATATGCATGGGGAATCCCAAATCCGATAAACAACGTGTTCAATCTAGATATGTTCTACCATCAGTTTACTGGAAAGGCCTGGCGATTTGTTTCTAATTTTGTTTTGTGTGGCTATCAAATAATACGTAGCCTATCCCCTGCGGCCAAGGCGGTTATTGTGTATTCACATCGGCAACGGCTGTATTGTAAAAAGATGTGTAATTATTAGCTCACCAATTTTCATTAATAGGTTTTAGTAGGGTTAAGATAAACCAAAATGTTGAAAACTTCGTCAGAAAACAGGAAATTTTTCCCGCCCCTACAAAAAATGGTATTTATAACCAAATTAGCATGGAATGCCGACCGGCCAGGTGCAACATTTCTTCATGTTCTGTCTCAGCAAGTTGTGAAGTCGCTTAGGCGCGGGGGGTCATAAAGTTGAGTGAGATGAAGGTCAGTGTCGTACGTCAGAAAAAATCATACTATAGTAATTATCGTTCACATCTTTCAAAATTTTATTGGAAATCTCAAAGTACAGCATTATTTGTGGAGTTGGAATTCATGAATGATATGAGTCAAGGGAAACTTTATTTTGCATTGTATTTAGGAGGTCAAGTCTCAAGTTTCATCATCATGCTTGGGAAAACACTAGCCTCCTCCCTCCACCTCCCTACTTGCCTCTTTTGACGGAGCGATCGTTGTGGTGCCCCCCAAACCTATCCCTTCGGTATTTGTAGTGACTAGTACCATAATAACTCCCTGCTAGTATACGTAGGATAATAAATAACACGTTGTGTGTACCAGTTCGGATTGCATGATTGACAGATTTAGTGACATTCACCCATCGGATGAGATAGTACGTGGACTAGCAGCATTGTTCCATTTTCTAATGTTTGACATCACAAACATCGTGAAAACTATATAAAAACAGGACAAGATTGCATTTTTGGGATATTGTTGAACTTTTTGAGCCAAAACCGTGTCTAAAACATTTTGAGAGCCACATTTAAACAGTTAATGATTCCCTAAATTGATAAAAGACATGCCTCAGTTTACCACCAATTCATTTAAGCCCCAGCAAATCTAAACTCCTTATTTCTCGAGTATACCAGATACATTGCCTGTCTACTATTTTTTTTTTTGATCAATCTTTTTCCGTTAACGCCGAACCAGTATAATGTTGGCTATTTCCCAGTATAAATGAACAAACACGCCGTCGGAGGACGTCAGCCCACCGCAATTGCATGAATAGCCGTTTTGATTTTCCAATATACTTGAGCGCAGCATTGGCTACAGTGTGGTGGTTTACCCTTGTTTAAAGGGGTAAATATAACACTTGAAAAGTGTAAATATTACCCTGAGAAATACGCCGGAAGATACTAGTACAAATAAAAAAACTCGGGACTAAAAGTCGAGCGTGTTCAGAGCAGTGAACCACTCCGAAATGAGGGGCGGGTGAATTAAATATGATTTTCAAGTCAGCAATGGTCTGAGGGGCACTTATAAGGGGAGGGGCGCTGAATAGGTCGAATACGGTAATCCTACATTAGCCAAACCTGTTTTCCATTCAACTGGCTGTCAATGTGAAATAACAATGAGTAAATTCCTCAAAGATGGGCCGAAATGGCCCAAACATGAGGGATTTTTCCACTGTTATGACAAACTTGTAAATTGTGCTAAAAGCAAAGGTCCACTATTGTTTTTAGTCTGCCTGTATCTATCCTGTATATCAACTAGCGGCAACGGCAATTAATTCTAGTAAAACGAAAGCAGCACAGTTGTTTTGCACTAAACTATTGTTGTCGCTTTTATGCATAATCTTGTTGTCGCTTCTGTAATTATAAAAACATTGTTTTCTTTCACACCTTCATTCAAAACAATTTTCAAAAAATGTTACAAACATTAGAGGAATTTCAATCCAAGGATAGAACACTGATCACTGATAGCCTCAACCCCAAGGGGACCAAAGTTTTGCCAAATGTGATCCCAAATTTTGATATCTAGTGGTGAAAGCGATTTCCTCATTCCTGTTTGATTTGGATGTTGTGAGCGAAAATTAGCTTTTTCAAATAAAGCTATTAATAGGCCACTGCCCTCATTGATTTGGTTTATTCTGTATTCATTGCATCATTGATTTGGTTTACACTGCTGGCCATGCATGTGTCTTGAATTGGGCCTGCTCTAGGGTGGAGCTGTTTCATATTTTAGAGAAATCTGACATGTTTGTAATGATAGAGTACATGTAATGTACTACATATGATGAAATACTTCAAAGTAAGCACTCATTTTAAAGCGATTTAGTAGCTGAAGTTGATACTAAAATGATCTTGATCAGACTACTTAAAATTATGACTAATTAACGTAAACGAAGGTGGAGGTGGGAGCCTTGGACATGGAGATTGGGACCGGTACCAGGTAAGTCTATGGAGAATATGAAGCTTCGTCTCTTATTGTTTTTCTTATCCAAACAATCAATTATTTTGAATTATATACAAATTACAAAAAAACAAAAAAACTAAAACATTTAAATATAATCAAATTAAAGCTAATTACTGGCCCTTAATTTCAAGACCATAAATATTGTTGTGGGACTCGAATTAAAGCAAAATTAATAATCAATGTGATTAATTAACAAGTTGGGATTGAGTATACAATGTGGAGACGATAAACCTACAATATGCAGAAAACACTGTTTATTCGCCCATTAATTTTTGTAATATCATTCAATAAGATAACTTAATTACACTTTCAATTGAATGCCTAATTAACTAGAACCAACATTTTATTAAGCTCATTAATTTATTAGATAGCCGGGATACAGATGACCTGGGACACGGTACATTGCAAATTTTTATAGGTGAAAATGAGTCTGGTAAATTTTACACAATAAGACACTTTTGAATCTGTCCTGTTTTAATTATATCTTCTACCATTACAGATTTAAAATTCATTAAGATTACCACATGAATGTTCTTGATTAATAATAATTAAATTATTCTCAAAGGAAGAACCAGAGTGGAAGAATGAGGACAAGCTTCTATATCGAAACGATGAGACCTGTCAGCCTACCGTACTGCAAATTAGGTTAATTTGAGGTGTATGATTATCAGAAAAATAAATTCAATCATGAACTGTTACTTTTGAAAGAGTGGTTACTTATACGTTGGGTGTTATTCCATTTTAATCCATATGACTTGCTGATGCTTAACATGTGAGCCTGTCAATTTGAGCACGCGACACTCTAAATTCACACTTGTTCCACTGGTAAAACAATTTTTCACTAAGGGTGTATAACCCTATCAGTGTTTTACATTTTATGAATGTTTATTGTTTACTTTGCAAATACTTGATTGTGCTTCAGCCGAAGCTACTTGCCAGATGTCTTAAAGAGACAGGATATTTCAGAAAGAAGCGCCCCCATTTTTCTCGAACTTAGGTTTTTAACAACCCACCCATCAATGATGGTTTTTGCTCGAGAGCGCGTTTTAATATGTCGGATTCTTGTTATCTAAACTGTCGGGGCCGTTTAATGTCTGTTTGCGCCGAAATTTCGGCAAAATGTTCTAGAGGTGGTGGCCTTTTGTCGTAAATTTATTTTTTTAAATTTTAGTGGATGACAAGTGAGTTTGGGGAGGTTTTTCTTGTTTTTTCTTTTTTTTTCGGGCATCTTTTGATGCCGCTCATTGTCGTCGTCTCACTGAATGCTTATGTTTTTTATGTGTGATCAGTGATAACCGATGGGTATGCGTGTCCGAAAATGAACCGTGAGCTAACGTGGTCGTGCTACATATCTACCAAGAACGACCATGGACTGAGGCTCAGACCGAAGGGAGTTCATTTGACTGAAGTGGATTTAATGTTAAACCAACTCTGAGTGGATGCGGTCGACCGAGACGATTCTAGAGAAGCGTTTACTTCAACAGAGAAGTGAAAAGTGGTCTTCCTCTACTACAACAGCAACAAAAGAATGTTGTAAAACTTGGCAAATGATAAAGACCTAATTAAAACAACTTTGATGATTTTTACACAATTCTGTTAAAGGCGTTTTGCAATTCGATGACCGCGGCCAATTTTGTAGAAACCAGATCTACTAAAAATAGAACAATTTGTTTTGGCACACCACTGCGCACGTGCTTGTCTTTACATAACTGAATAATTAATAGTTCGGCCCAGTGCAACCGGTCACGTGTCGCCCATCAGGTAGCACATTCGAGGCTCGGCTATAACGTGTTATAAGCTACGTTTATGCTCGAGGTAATGTTTTGATTTTATGAATGTCAGGTACTACTGCAAAACGTCGAAACAAACAAAATCAAGTGTAAAACTTGAGGGGGTCAGCTAATCGCCAACACATAGCAGCCAGATGGCAGAATGTAATGTTGTGTCAGTTGCTTGATTTTCTTGCTGCTTAATTGAGTAAAATAGGGCCAAATTCAATTTGTTCAGCAGCCGGACTGACAATCGGCTGATATATTTTCATTCATGCAAATTCCCAATCTTTTGACGAGCAGCCTGGCTAAATCATTTGCCGATGTAGGTAAGAGCTTACTACCCCCCATCTCATGCAATCTCATTGGGCGGTTGTCAAATCAATTTTGATCCTTTAAAAATTCGCTGTCACAAAATAATTCTTACAAGATAAGACATTTTGTACAACCTTTTAATAAATCTGTTCTTTTTGGCCCACGCGGTTTATACTATATTTTCCCCGTTTATTAATGTTTGACATTCGTCATAAGTTATTAGAAGTAAAAACCACCAATAAACATAACATGGTGGGGGGGAGTGGAAGTAATTTTTAAATTATTTTAAAAATACAAACCTAGATTTGACGTTGAAGAACTACATAATGTTGTTCATTATAACTAGAACTAAAATCTGATAACAGAGAATTGGACAATAACACAACCAAATTTAAAACAATACCAACAGGGAACTATTTTTAGTACAAAGGAACCGCACCTTTCATAAAATGGTAGGACCCAATTAGATTATCAATGGAAATTCCCACAATTCCGATAAACCGTCGTTCCATCTTCTCTCACCTGTTCTGCATCTTAAGTTTTTAGAAAAAGGGCCTGGCAATTTTGTTTTGAGCTCTCACCTAATACCCCCCATCGCCTATACCACCGCCCCAGGTTTATAATTTGTATTCACATTGTAAACTGCTGTAAGGATGTGTAATTTATTTGCCCCCGGCAATCGTCAATTAATAGGTTTTATTATGGGTTAATAAACTAAAATTTTTGAGAAATTTATCAGTACTTGTTCCCCCCCTAACAATGGTATACCGAAATTTGCATGGAATGCTGAGGGATCTTTGATGAAGTCGCTGAGGGAAGGTCAGAATAGTTGAAGTCGATATGAAAGGTCATTGTCCGTACGTTTCATCCAAACATACATCACACTCCTCAAAATTTCATTGAAATCTCAATGTACACATTATTGGAATTTGATTTCATGAATGATCTGAATGAGTGAAGGGGAACTTTATTTTGCATTGTTTTAGAAAGTCCACGTCGCACCCGTTTTCATCATGGTAGTACTAGCTACGTATGATAATAACACGTCATAATGAATGTCGAATGGGATTGGCCAGATACTTTACGTTTACCAGTTCGGATGCATGATTGACATATTTTCGCTGTACATTCACCATCGAATATAGCTAGTACGTGACTCGCAGCAGGTCTCACAGATCCAATTTCTTAAATGTTTACATCAAACATCGTGAATCCAATGAAACTATAATAAACAGGACAGATTGCATTTAGAATGGTTGGCAACTTTGGGCTTTTGATGCCAAAACAGTGCCAAAGCTTCCAAAATATTTTGAGAGCCACGTGCACACTTACCACGTTAATGATTTATATTGATCCCCAGAAAATCGAAAACTCCTTATTTCTCGAGCCTAATCACTACCTTCCGTGTCTCTATTTGATCCATCGACCTCTCCTTCCGTTTAAAACCGCCGAACTATTAGATTTACAGTAAATTGACAACACGCTGTCGGATTACGACCCGTAACCTTAGCATTGCGAGAAGTAGTTCAGTCTTGATTTCCTTCAAATATATACTTAATATTAACCTGAGAATACGCGACGATACTAGTACAATTAACAAATTCGGGACCAAAGTTGCGTGTTCAGAGCATTGAACCTCTCCGAAATGGCAGGCGGTTAATTGAGACATGATTGCAAGTCGGCAAAGGTCCGATGGGAGATAATATAAAGGTGAGGGGCGCTAAATAGGTCAAACACGGAGTAAATATTTTCTTACTCAGGTTCGGCCTAAATTGGGGGGGGGGGGGGGAATAAAGTTGAAATTCGTGTAAGTTGGTCTCTGTCTATAGGGAGTAAGAAAATCGTATTCTTTGAGCTTGTTTATTCCAGCATCATCTCATCTACTCTCATGTTTATTCCCTGGTGTGGTCACGTGCACTGTTGGAATGTGTATAGATCAGTGTGCACGGGTCCCAACATCTTCGTTCCCAACATGGTCGCCCATACCAGGTTTATCGTGTTATTGCGAGATGTAGATGCTCTCCCATTTCATTAATATCCTTATCGTCAATGTTCAGTTTTTTGCTTGCATTAGAATTTATCCATAACACCGACTCCCAATAATACGACGATCTGAATGACCGACTAGAAAACAACACAAGAATTTGAATGTGCTCTGGCTCATGGTGATCCCCAAAATTTACAAACAAACCATGTGTTGTACGGAGCGGAGCTAACAAGATCCGAGTACAAGCACGTGTATTTTACGATGTTTATGCAAAGACCCACCTGGAGTATCGCGCAAAAAGGCCTGGGGTTTCCCGTGGGGATTGACCCGTTAGCGACGCCCGAGTAAACCTTAGTTGGGGAATCACTCCGGGGGCCTATAACTTTTCCCTGCTTTGTTTTTATGGATTCTTGATGTCATAACGATTGGCAGTCATGTCAATAAATGCAGTCATTATTAATTATTAATAATAATCCTCCGTTTTCCATAAAACAAAATTTTAAAGCACTTTGATTCATGGGTTACTTTTTAGTTTAATCACCACAACGTGGAGAGGAGACAATTGTCTCCATTTGGAACCTTCCCCTAGAAAGATAAGGGGATAGGCCACGTGTATCTGGATCTCGGAGCCAGCATCATACGGTCACGAAACGAAGTGGGTGGCTGTAGCTTAGCCGGGCTAGATCAACTTGATTATTAGTGGATCAAAGGTCATCGGGGATCATGCAGTTCAAAGAGGTCAATGGGTAAACATTGGGTTTTTCTGAGACCGAGGGGCGCACGGTCCATAAACGTTGGTAGGTTGGTGGCCCCTTGACGCGTCCGAGACCAATTTGTATGGTCTGTGGATCAAAGGTCATCAGGGTCATTCAGTCAAAGAGGTCAAATGGGGTAAAACATTGGTGTCTGGACATAAAACTTGGAAGGTGGGTTTGAATTAGTTGATGCGAATTGTTACAAGGTCACACAAGGGGTCATTAGTTTCATTCAAGTCAAGAGGAGACACGTCAGTGTCTCGAGACCGAGAGTCCCCCGTTCCTGAACTTGTGGTGGTGCCCCTTGACCGTCCAACACTGATTTTTGTATTGGTTGTGTGATCAAGTCATCAGGGTCATTCAAGTCAAAGGAGGTCAAATAGGTTAACTTTTGGTTTATGGACAGTTAAATTTGGAGAGTGGGGTCGATTGTTGATTAGCCAAAACTGTGAAAGGGTCATGAAAAATGATCTAATATAATACCGGTGTCTCTGTCTGTCTGTGTGTCTGACTGCGTCATATTTTCTCGGAAGCCCTAGGGACTTGGTAGGGTGGGTGGTGTAACTGGTTGCCCCTTGACCAAGAAGACCGAGTTGTATTGGTTAGTGGATCAAGGTCTCGGGGGTCATTTGATGTCAAACAAGGTCAAATGGAACCGCTCTATTTTCTCGGAGACCGATTGAAACTTGGTGGGTGGGTCCCTTGACCGTCCGAGTACTGAGATTGTATTGGTTAGTGGATACTTGGAGTGGATGAAACTTGGGGTTGGGTCGTTTTTTGATGCCAAAATTATTGACGTCAGGACCATTCCATTATGTGTCATTCAAGGTCAAATGAGGTTAAATGTTTGTTTCCTCGGAGACCGAGTGTCCCGTTCCTGAACTTGGTGGGTGGGGGCCCCATGACCGTCCGAAGACCGAGGTTGTATTGTTAGTGGATCAAAGGTAATCAGGGGGTCCATTTAAGTTTCACATAAGGGTAACCAATGGTGTAAGACATAACTTGGAGATGGGGTCGGTTTTTTTTCGTGTTTTTTTATGGCGAAAATTTTCAGTCGCAGGACAAATGTCCTTAGGGTCATTCAATGTCAAATGAAGGTTACCCGTTTGTTTTTCTCGGGGATAAAGGTCGTAACATGTGTTTTCCGGACACTTTGTGGGTGGGTGCCCCTTAACCATCCGAAGACCGAGGTTGTATGGTTAGTGGATCAAAGTCTATTAGAGGTCAATGAGTCAAATGGGATAATTGTGTATGGCCATGAAACTGAGAGTGGGTCGAATTTTTTGACTCCAAAATCTCTAAGGGCACAACAAGGTCTCAGGGTTCTTCAAGGTTTGAAAACTTGCGTGGCAAGGTCTATTGTTGATACAAAATTTGTAAAGGTCACGACAATGTCATCAGGTCACATGTCAAGAATCACATGGGGTAACATTGGTGTGTGACTTGACCTTGGAAGGTGTGGTCGATTTGTTGAGGCCGCATATTTCAAGGTCACAGGTCATCCAGGGGTCAATCAAGGTCAAATGGGGTAACATTGAGTATGGACATGAAACACAAAATTTGGTGGGCAGGGTTGATTGTTGAGCCGAACATGTTAAAGTCCCCACAAGGTCACTCAGGGGTTATTCAAGGTCAAAGGAGGTCAAATTGGGGTAACTTTGATTATGGACATGAAACCTTGGAGGATGGGGTCGATTGGTTGATGCCGAAAAATTTTAAAAGGCACAACAAGTCATTAGGGGGTCATTCCTGTCAAAGGAACCACAAAACTAAAGGGATGACTCCAAACTTAATACAACTATTCATTCCCTAACCATCCTAATTGATGGGTTACTGCATCATTGATGCACTCGTTTACATATTTGGAATGCTTACCAATGTATTAGATAGCACCTGAAGTGAATAAGCCGAATACGCCGTCTTTATGTAATAAGATGATGATTTAGTAGTTTCTGTCGTGCACGACAGAAAGTCAAACCATGGTTTTCTATGGGGAACGATTACGATAGCAGGCAAGTTAAAAACAAGGTTTGCGGTTTTCTTTTGCACCTGTTTGTCCAATAAACCTTCCAAACGTTCTCGGTAGGTGGTCTACAATCGATCCAGTGAAATTTGTGAGAAATTCATATCCTACAAAAATCTCCTCCTGTCGCTTTAAGCAGTCTTTAGGACTTTATGCAATATACATATTTTGATGCCAATTTCGTTACGCATTGCTCCCAAAATCATAAAAATAGTTCTACTAGGGGTATACCTGTCAAACTACTCTTGTTAGATGGGCAAATACATCTAGTTTACATAGATGCTTGTTTTTTGGATAGGTGCTTTGGGTTTGATGTGAAGCTACTTTGAAGAGATAACACTTTTTGTCTACTTTTTCATGAGTATTTTAATCAATAACTGCTTAAGACCTTGCCCTACTGCAATTTTGATAGCATATTCGGAAAGATTGGACAATATCCTTTCAGAAAATGTTTACTTTTCATATGCTAGCATGTATAATTTGGAAGTTATAAAGGTTTAAGCTCAAAATGATGCGTGATACTTGAAATTTTCAGACGAAACGCAAACAGGCCCCACTTCAAGACGAATGGCCTGCATCATTGTTCTATTTTATTCAGTACTGGTGTAAACCACAATCAGCTGTTTGTGTAGATTGTGAGATGCCATCACTGTATGTCTATTTGCGGGAGACTGTATGACAATTTTCATTTTTGTGTCGCCTGCCTTCAGGCAGGAAGACACATATGGATCACTTAGTCCACTGTTGTTGTCTGTTATGATAAAGGGTTAACATTTGCCTATAATATCCACATGCATTGATGGATTTAAACCAAACTTCTGTCACAGGTGCAACTTGGAATCCCCCATTTGTTGATTAGGTCAAAGATCACCTACATCTCCGAGTACGTTCCCATTCAAGCTTGACTTATGCCTTTTCATTTTCTACGCTCAGTATAGCAAATTACCTACGATACCCGCTGGAAAGTTCGACGACCCCTGACTGCGCACGCATCAGGGGCGATGATCTACAAACACCGACTTCTCATTTTGCTACGCTCTAAGCATGTTGTGCTCTTAAAGGGATTAGCAGCGATTTGCTAAACCGAAACATCGAAAAAATCATCAAAATTCATATTTTTGTTACTGGCATGGATATGCAAACATAACCTGCAAGTGGTTGGCTTGAAATCCGTGTATTAAAGACAAGGCAGTACTTTTTATCTGATTCTTTAATTTCTATGTGCCTTGAGAAGTTTGCAATTTTCAACAGTTTTTATAGCTTTTGCTTACCTATCTACCAAAACTACATGTTCTACGCATTTTTCTCATCATTCTGGTTCGGTTTGCTGCTTTCAGCCCGTCCCAGATTGTTGCAAAATTGTGTCTGATTAGGTGATTCAGTGTGTACTTTCCGAAGAACATGGCGGGCTAGTTCACACGTGTGTTACAAGTGTCTACCTCGGGTGGACCCCTTCGAGTAATTCCCACACCCATCTAGCGCCCGTGTTGTGGAGCTTCTGGTGCTAGATGATTCCTGAGTAATTTATCTCACTTTTTCGTCGGCTACTTCGCTGTTTTTCGCGGTCAACTTTCACCCACTATCCTACCGGTAAGGTACTGGTACGGCGCCATCTTAAGTATGGTCGGCCATCTGGGCCGTAAGTGCATAACTCAACTTTCGCTTCGGCATGGTACGCCATCTGCTTCATGTACACCGGGGCGGTTTTTGAGCCCCCACCGCTTCCTCCGTGGACTTACGGGTCTGCGGGTCAGTTTATTGGTCTTCCCGTCACCGGGGGCCCCTCTACTGTTATTACGGCTGGGCCTTACCGTTCACGGGATTGGTGACACCTTTTTCAGCGGCCATTTTGGAAATTTTACCAGCTGAATTTTCACCGCGTAGACCCATTTGGCTCCGAACTAAACATCGGCGGTGCGATACGGCAAGTTTCGTTCCATATTTCAACATGACCCGGAAGTACGCGTTTTTCTTTGGTTTTCCCCATTTGCGGGGGCTCCACTACCGTTGTCACGGCCGAGCCTTACCGTTATGGGGAATTTTATGCCAGGACACTTTTTCCGGCGGCCATTTTGGAATTCTTACTGACCAAATTTTTACCGCTTAACCTCATTTGGTTCCGAACTAGACATCGACGGTTCGATATAACAAATTTCGTTCCATATTTCAACATGCCCCGAAACCAGAAGTATGTGCTTTTCTATGGGAGTTAGGTTCCAACGGGATTTTTTTGCGTATTGAGCTGGTATTACCGGTTCATCTCGGTTGTTTTGGGCTAGGATGGACTCAATTGTATACTAGGCTAGCTGTACTTAGAAGAGATCTCCTGGTTATGGTTCCGAGTACCGCACCGCCCACCGAGTACCCCGCTCTCCACAGTCGGAATACCGTAGTCACCGCGGAGGCCATTCGGGAAGCCGAGACCGCCGCCCAGATCACTGCAGGAGCCGCTCGGGGAGCCGTTCCGGAAGCTGTGACCGCCGCCGAGATCACCGCAAGAGCCGTTCGGGGAGCCGGGACCGCCGCCGGGATCACCGCAAGCGCCGGGATCACCGCAAGCGCCGGGATCACCGCAAGAGCCGTTCTCGCAGCCACGATCACCAATTGGATCTCCGCAGCAGCCGTTCTCGGAGCCGTAGTAATAGCAGCTACCGCCCGGATTACCGGAGGAGCCGCTCCTTGAACTGTAGCCGCCGCAGCCGCAAAGATATTTACGACCACCGCCAAGACCGACGGGATAGCCGAGACCACCGCCGGAGTAAATCACCCCACGACCCAAGCCATGGACTTCCGGGACCCAGCGGGGACAGCCGCGACCGCCGGGGCGACCGTCGGATAAGCCGGGACTTTCAGGACAGACACCGACCCAACGACAGCCAGCGGGGACGCAGTTAGAGTCCACCACAGCGCCGTCTGCATGGGACGAACTTCTGGGTCCAGTCAAGGATCCTGAACCGCCGAGTTTTTCCCGACGATCGGGTGTTCATGGACAGCCATCAGGACATGAATTCTGCGGCGTTCAACCAACTCACACACGCCTCCCTCCTCGGACCACCATGAGGAACCTCAGAGGATCCATCAAGGCCGGAGTCTCGGAGGTAGAGAGGATCCACCAACTGGAGAAGATCCATCAACTAGGGGAGTCGTTCACTGTGATACCAGAGCCCTACAGTAACGGCTCCTTTCTTTATAGCGGTTATGCTAGGGAGGAGCAGCCCGATCCAGTGGCCTGAACCCTCACCAGAGGTTGACTAGCTGGGAGAAGCTAGCTTCAGGGGTAACAAGCAAAAATGCGACACGCTCACCATGAGGAACCAACCGGAAGGAACGTCCTCACCATGGGACCAGAAGGGGGACGCCGAATTGGGCAGCCTGGAAACCGTGGCCTGGGATGGTATGCGACTATTGAGCGCATCCTTCCTCATCTTCACCCACCTGATGAACGGATGTCTAGACCCTGTCAGATTGCAGACGAGTGCAGAGAACAGTCAACGTTCACTATATACACTCCGGGACCTAGCGTCCTGCACGGGGGAACACCTTTGCAGGCTAACGCAGCAAGCAGCAGCGGCTGCAGCAACCGCAGACTTTTCGTAGTCAGGACTCTCTTCAGAAGAACCAGCCGTCCAGGAGCAACAAGGGTCAATCTCCCCAGAAAAGGGAGCAAGGATACCGACGCAAGGACAGCGACGGCGGTGGATGCAACAAGGGCGGTCGATCAAGAGGAGGGGGTGGGGGTCACATTGTGCATCCCCCCCAGAAGAGGAAGTGACTATCCTCAGGCCTCAGAGCCTCCCCTTGCGGTGGGGGGGGGGGCGGGGGGGGGGGGGGCTAGGACACTTCATACACCGGTGGAGGTCGGTGACTTCGGACTCATGGGTTCTGCGCACGCGAGAGAGGGTGATCCCAAGGACGTGAACAGACAGCAAGCCCTTCTCCAAGAGGTCGAGCATCTGCTTCAGAAAGCGGCGAGCCTTCGGGTACCGTCCCGCTCCGTAGCATCCACCTCAATGTTTTGTCTCACCCCAAAGTAATCCGGCGAGTGGCGCCCGATCCTCAACCTGAAGCCGCTCAACCAGCTCTTCAAGCCATGCCCCTTCAAGATGGAGAGCCTATCAGCAGTTCTCAAGGGACTCAATCGGAGCCGGGGGAGCATCCACTCTTGACTTTAAGGATGCTTACTTCCACACTCCGATACATCCTTCACACAGGAAGTTGCTCGGTTCCCTATACCTACCGCTCGTTCTATCAGTTCCAGTGCCTCCTGTTCGGATTGTTGACAGCGCCCCGCACATTCACCGGGATAGTGAAGGCTGTAGCAGAGTTCCTCAGGAGGAGAAGCCATTTCGCCTTCGTCTGCCTGGACGACTGGCTCTTGGCAGCACCTTCCAGGGAACAACTTCAGCACTCCTTCGCGGAGCATCGACTTTTTAGTTTCCGACCGCCGAGCACATCGCATCTACGACACAGTGCGCCGGGATCCTCATGAAACTCAACTAAGCACCGGCATCTCTGTGACTAGACGACTGGGCTTCTCAGCCAGTATGACAACGGTGGTATCATGTCGCAGACTTCGCATGCGAGTAGTATAGCGGCACGTCTATCGCGGTTCAATATTCGCCGAGACCGGATGTCCAAGAGTATTCCAGACGTCCCACACGTCAGAAGAGTGATAGCGTGGTGGTCTCAGCCGGATAATCTCCGCCGGGAGAACTATTCACATCAAGACCCTCATCTTTCATTCTCAGGACGGACGCATCTGAGAGCGGGTGGGGAGCCCACGTAGGAGACACTCGCCTCTCGGGGACTTGGACAAGGAAGTTGACCAAGCATCACATTATCACGTTGGAGCTGTGGGCTGTTTGTCTGACGCTGAGACAGACTCTCCATATAGTCAAGGGAGGTCACGTCCTAGCCTGGTGCGACAACATGCCGGTCGTCTCCTACTTAACAAGCAGGGAGGATCCGGGAGTTCACCATTTGCCTACAGACAGTCCTGGAGTGGTGTCTCCGTCATCAGACCACCCTGACGGCCGTCCACTTTCCCGGGGAAGACAACACCCTGGCAGATGCCCTGTCGAGGAAGACAGCCGGGAAGGCAGGACCTTCGAGAGTCCGGGGGTCGTCGGTGGAGTAGCACCTCAACCCAAAGATATGCAGAATGGCTTTCAATGGCTGGATCACCCCCCACGTGAACCTGTTCGCAAGCCGCCGCAACGCCCAGCTCCCGACATACTGCTCGGGGGCCAAGGCTCCACCTCTGGATATTGGTCTTCCTGTCATCGGGGGCCCCACTACCGTTATTACGGCCGGGCCTTACCGTTCACGGGAATACTTACATTGATGACACTTTTTCGAGCGGCAATCACCCAGCGGCCCTTCACCAGGACGCCATGACAACGGAGCGGGACGGAGTCGCAATTTACGCCTTTCCTCCGATCGCCCGAGTTCCTAGCTCAAGCTCACCGAGACAAGCAACTGCCGCATGATTCTAGTGTGCCCAAATTGGCATCGACAACCGTGGTTTCCAAGACTTCGGTCTCTGCTGTATGCCAACCTGTTGACTCTTCCTATGAGGAAGGACCTGGTCAAGACCCCGGGGGGGGGGGTCTCCTTCTGATGGAGACTCTGAAGGCGATCTACATGACTGCATGGCTAGTCGCATCCAGCCCTACAGAGCAGCAGGCCTTCCACTCCAAGCACAGCTGTTTGAAAGTCTCATTTATTATGACAAAAGGAGAATAAAACAAAAAACATCAACGGTGACACACTTTTGACAACTGATTTAGAGTATTTATGCCACTAACTATATTCTGTGTGAATTTAATGAAATTTCATTGCAGGCAAATATGATTTTTCATAAAAATCTAGTTTTACACGTCTTTCTGTTGGAAATAGGCATATAGAGGGCGCTATAACATACAAATTATGACCTTTGCAGGCCTATACGGAGATTATGGTGATATGACTCTCCCCCGGGGGAGAGGGGAGTCACCAAGGTCAAAGGTCACATACCAAGGTCAAAGGTCATGTGAGGTCAAGTTGTAAAATGGGCTGAAAATGTAAAATTGACTTCATTTGAAAAGTTGAAGTTTAATTGGAACCAAACTTGCATCATAGGTGCAACATGGGATCCCTCATTTGCTGATTAGGTAAAAGGTCATGTGATGTCACAAAAGTTGAATTTGAAGTGGAACCAAACTTGGGGTTTATATGCAAACCCTCATTTATGAGGTCAAAGGATACATATCAAGGTCAAAGGTCATGTGAGGCCTATCATTCACAAACCGCGATGGCAGGCGACACATGCGGTCCGAGGACCGATGTATTTTTTTCACTATTTGGTTTTTTGTTTCTACATTAATCTCAGCCAAAATTGTTGGAACACTTTATATGTCTTACGATAAACTGATCCCCCTCTCCCCCTGATCAATGTTGAAACATGATTTTATTCATGCAGTCTTAGGGCCACCCAACATTGATTGGTGGGGCAGGGGAGGGGTCAAGTGTTAGGGTTTGTTTCAAGCTTCGCAATAAAGTTAGTATTTTTCAGTGCGATCTCTATGGCCCATTTATGCCTGCCTGCATTGCATTAGAAAATTACCACGGGTGTTCTTTTGGCCGGGATTGTAGTTATATGGAATTGTATACACTTATCCGCTGCTAATTCTTCACTAGGGGTGTACACATTTTGACCTTTGACCTCTCGTACAGGTCAATAGAGGTCAAAAACTAAAAATCTTTTGAAGCCTTCTAGTTCCGCATGAGCATCGTCTTTGGTTAGTGTATACATGGTGTACACAGAATTAATATCGGAACTCATTAACATTCAAAATGGCAGTGTTATCAAATTAATATGCAAAATGCTATATCTCAAAATTGATCAAACTTGGATAGGTGATGTCAGTGCAAAAGTTGCAGATAATGTCGAGACGAATCATGTGAGAGAATATTGGCCTCAGGGGTCACGTGCAAGATATGCTAAATGCTATACCTCATCAACCAAAGTAGATATGTCAAATGTGTTCACAAGAGCCACTGGAAAAAGCTCTATTACTTATGTGCACAATATGGGGTCATCTAGGGGTCAAATAGAAAAGAAGCTTAAAGGTGCGTGTTCCGATTGTCTTTGGGACCCCCCTGATTTACCCGGAAGTAGTATCAATATTAGCACAGTATTGAATAGGGCTTTGCAACGTGCATTATTGCGTCCATCATCAAAACCGCAAGTTTGTTTCCCACGGTACTTGATGGGGTGTATGTGCAGGTACCAGGCTCTCATATTAAGAAGAGAACACAATACACATAAATTGGAACAACCACCTTTAACTTAATTGACCTATCTAGCTATGCCATCTTTTAGGCATCGATGAAAAGTGTGACCTCAAAATGAAACTCGGGCAGAGTATCCTGGAGCTGTCTAGTTCGTTCGACTGTGTCTTTCTTCTGTACGGTTTCTTCTTTCTGTCAACATGCTAATATTTCAGACATGCAACATTCCATATTAACCAAAGCTGGTGACAAGGACAAGTACATACACACAAACTTTTGACATGACCAGATTGGTGTCAAAGGTCACGATAGGGTTGCAGTTGTCAACAACACTAACCATGCAAAAAATCTAGAATTAGCTCAAATCTCAAAACTAATACTGTCAACTTGTAGGACTTGATCAACACTACAAAAAAGTCAATTATGACTTTGTCATATGATGCATGATTTAGGGGTCATAGGTCAAAACACATCAAATTATGTTACACTTCAAATCACTACTCCTTCTGCAGATGACAAAGTATAATCCAGGGCCGGCGCAAGCTATGCGATTGCCGCACCACTTTTGAGAAAAAAACAAAAAAAGTGAGAAAGAGAGGGAGAGAAAGAAAAGAGAAAGGGAGAGAAGGGGAGAGAGAGGAGAGAAAGAGAGAAGGGGATAGAGAGGACTAGATAAAGGGCCCTAGGGGAGAGATCGTGCAAAAGATGGAATTCAAAGTTTAGATGAAGTTGTCTTAAGGGGGGTCTACATTTTTTTGCTCAATTTTCGATTGCAATCTTCTTGACTTTACCAATATGTTACATATGCATGTTGTATATCATATTGTAGCCCATGTTGAAAAGTTTGAAAAATGGTCATTATTTTGATCTTGTTGCCATGGTAACTGAACAGGGCCTCTGAATGGCTAAACACTTGAACAAACGTAACTGCTTACCAGTAACTTGCACTTACACCATACTTGGGTAAGATGGTTTTGCATGGGTTTAAACCTACAATGCGCAGAAAACCATGGAACCGGATTTTTGATATGGTTGCCATGGCAACCAGGAGCTGACCAATTAGGGAACTTTATGCCATAACTCAAAATTGAAGCCCTAATTAAAAAATCCGGCTCCATGGTTTCACAGCCCTTTGGATTCTTAATATCTGTGCCAAATTTCATGTTGATACGACCTTTCGTTTTTTAGTTACGTTCGTTCCCGTTTCATAAAAACCTGATTTTCACCATTTGAGATATTGAGCGAAGCGTAATCGAAAACATTAAAAGTTGCAAAAAACGATTAATTGGCCCACAATATGGAAATATTTGTTCATTTATTTTAAAATATAAATTATTACATTTTTTGAGTGCATTTTGGTGCAAATAGGGGATGATCTAATGGGTTAAATTAATTTTTAAAAATAATCGTCTTAAATATCACTGGGTGAGTAATAATAAAGAAATACATAAGAAATGCTGTCGTGCTGAAAATTTCGAGTTGGTTTGATGCATAATGAATTTATTTAATGTTTTAATAAATTAATTTTGAAAAAGCTTGTGATATGTGGTCACAATAATAAAAATATATTTGCTTAAAAATCACAGGGTGAGCACTTTTTACATACAAATGTATACAAAAATGCATCGAACGTGCGAGACTTGCTTACTTAAATCGAGCATAAAATTTGAACGGAATGTCCTATTTACCTCAAACAAAAAGCAAATGAAAGCTGAAAGTTTACACTTTCCTATCATGCTATAATCTCAATTGTGCTAGTAGACTCATTTTCTTCAATTTGAAAACATAAACCCCCCTCTTAAATAAGTATAAGTATTCAAAAAATTAAGTAATATCAATGGCAGATCCAAGGGAGCTGTCGTCCCTCCCTCAACTCGCCAAAAAAAATCTAATATACTTCCAAGTGTTGAAAAAATGAAGAAATGGACTGAAAAAATTAGCCAGATATGGCAAATTTGTAAGCACAATTCTTTTCCTCCATTCCAATGGGATTTATATAGTTGAGCAAAGATATTATGTTAATGTACATGTATATACAATATACGGGGTATAGCATTATGAAAGTAATGAAGTGAGCTTTCAGTGGCAAATATCAATGTAACTGTAATTTATGGCATTTATTGAACTGGCATAGTAAATGTTCACACAAAATCTCACCCATTTAATCAAAAACTGCCATTTAGGTTGTTAGACTTGATGTGAAGTCCTTGGAAAAACCTATGGAAGTTGGAGCAATTCCGTGACCGTGGAGAGCAGAGCATCATTTCTCAGTGGATTTGCCTTCTATGAAGGTTAATGAACACATTTAGCGGGGTGCCCTCGTGAAAGTGTGGGCGGAATCCAGGAGAGGGGAAAATTCATCACACAGGCTCGGGTCAAAAATGAAAAATGCTTGCTGTAAAAAGATAACCATATTGTTCGTCTTGTTACAAGGATTAAAAAGGTACTACTTATCAGGACAATTTATTGTTATGGAGATATGAGACAAAAATCGTCAAATGTCATCACGAAAGGTTAAATCTTAAATATTGCTCCGATTTCTTTAAAAAAAATGGCTATGGGCCTCTATCACTAATTCTCATCTTCCTCCAAGACTGCCACAAAATAAATTGCTTCTCCGTCTAACTATTTTTAAAATTCAGAGATCATAGAGATCAATTGGTGTTGACCTTGTTTATCATTTTTCAACCTACCTTTGTTACAATCCCGTGAAGATGAACAATTTGAGACATTTGTGTAAAGAAATCGGTGCATTCTAAAGATATAACCAAAAAGTGACTTTCTCTTGTCATTTTTTCGAAATTTTGGACTTTTTTAATCAAAAAAATTAGCCAAAAGTGTACCTTTTGCCCCTTTTGTGGAATTGGGGGGGGGGGGGGGGGGGGGGGGGGGGGGGAGGGGGGGGGGGGGGGGGGTGTTTTATTTGTTTTGTTTTTTTTTTTTTTTTTTTTTGGTTTTGTGTCTTCCCCCCTCACTTCTTCTCGATACTCTTCTTGTCCCAAACTTACCACTCCCGGCCCCCATCCTTGTACAAGTAATTGTTTAACTCACCCTGTATACTATATTTACTTTTTAGAAGACATGGATCATACCTATTTTGCATTATAAGTCACCCACTTGTAAATTTCATTCAAATTCAATCAATTTGCTTGAAAAAATGTGTTTTGGAAAATGACCTCTGTAAAAGTTCCCCTCTCGTACCTCGGACCGTGTGATCTAGGAAATCTCATTTACAACTTAAGTGTATGGGGGGGGGGGGTTCCACGTGAACCCAACATTGTGTTTTTTTCGGGCGCCATTTTCAACGGTTTAAAAATTATTTTGTCTAGAATTTTATGTAATGCCTAAAAAAAAAAAGCAAAATCGGCCATTGGTATACTTATGCTTTAATTAGCAATAATTGCTAAAAGACGTTTGCTGTGGCATTATTATCAGACGGTAGTCGGTATAGTGGAATGGTCTATTTTGAAGGTCCAAAAAATGTTTCGGAGAAAGAAGACAGAGAAGACATTGTGCACGTATTGGGGTAGGTACGCTTTGGCATTGTGATTGATTTAACTTCTGTGAACGGGTTTGGATAGAGGGAGTGTGTGTGGACTATAAAAAAATTTGGATATGAGTGTTGCAGTCTTCCAGGCGAATAAAGGCTTGTTTTGTTTTTGTGAAGGAAAAAGGTTGAATTTTGACGATTATGAGGCAAGTTGTTTCAAGAAATGAGGTTTTGTTTTCGTCTCCGAAAATCGCCATATGGAATAGTCCATGTTCATAAATAGGGGTGTTAAACTTAGTAAAGTGGTGAGGTGTGTCGCTATTTGCCGAAATAACGGCCGTATGATTTTCCTGATAGTGAAATTATCCCATTAAAGATTTGTAATGTTTTATTCTTTTTATCTTATAGGAAAAAACATTGGCTTGCTTTTCTTCTCGGTAAAAATATTTACCTTCTCTTGCTGTTAGTGGTTGTGTTATTTGTGACACGATCTGTCTTCCATCCCGTCTTGTGTGACCAAATGAGCAGATCACAGGTTGTTAATGCACGTTCCTTAGTAGCGCAGTGGTCTAAGGTATCTGAACGAATATGCATTTTTTTTCCCTGGTTGGTCCAGGGTTCAAAATCGCTTAAAAGAAGTTTGATTTCATATTTTTTTTTTATAGTCGTTAGTTTTGTTCTTCTTGACTGTTTGGTTATCAGGAAAGATGTGCCGTTATTTTGCTTTTTTTTCTCTTTTGTGCGCCTGCCTACGGCAGAGAAATAGGGAATCACTGTCCTAGGGTTTGTTGTCGCAAGGCTTGTCGACAATATTGTCGCGGCATGCATTATCTTTGCTTGTTGCAAGCATTGACTGATTGTCGATAAAAATCTAGTTATAAAATGACTTAATATAGCTTAAACATCGCGATATTTAGCGAGTTCCTCACCAATTTTCTATATTTTTAGGCTATAATATAGGCTATTGTCATCAAGTAGCAAATTAGAGTAGGAAACCAAGGTTCTCTCATAAATTAGTCTCTCATGTCTTGTCCATTCTTTTGAACTCGCCAGGTATGTCAAGTAATGACATTCTTTGAAAAGTTAGGTTGTGGATTTTGAAAATTTAGGAGCAGTGTTGCATTTGGGGCATTTGTTAGCCTTTTGTGTGTTTGACATGAAATTGGTGGTAGCAAAGATTATGCTGATTGTCGTCCTACCATTGTAGAAGGCATGCTGTGTGAAAGCTGAAAGCCATTCATTATCAATGCTGGCCTAGAGCGGCATTGCATTGCAGCTACAATTTAGCCAAAAACCAAAAAGTGTTGGAAACAACTGTATAGGCGTACTTCAAAATGCCCCCCTTCCCCCCTGGACAATGTTGAATCCTGAAATTTTGTTCTTGCCCAACCCTAAAACGAACCAACATTGATTGGTTGGGGATAGGGGGGGTGCAGGATAGAGAATGCTCCAAGCCTCCAACCCAAGTTGACATGATTTCCTACATATCTTTTAAGAGAAATGCGGCAAATAATCGGGGCAAAAGAGCAGTCGTGTTCCAACACATTTTGGCTAAGATGTGTCTGCAAGTGAAAAAAAAAATCATCTAATTTACATTTTGTTCTCATAACTTCTTAATTATGACAGCTATTAAACGATAATTTCAGTGCACATAAAAATAAACATTATTGGCTTATGTTCATTGCATGGAAAATGAAAATCAGCTGGTAACTAGGGAGTGGTCAATAAAAATGTACTGTGCAATTGGGCTCCAAATCGTCCATATAGACAGGAAAAGGCTCTGGAATTTGGTGGGTGTTAATACTAATTGAACAAGAAATAGTAAAAACATAATCAATACACTTCCAAAACGATGGTACGGAGCAATTATATTACACGTGATTACTCAATAATAAGTACGAGAAAAACTCCAAGACATTCATGGCGCAACTTTCTTAATTTGGTAGAAGGATTAGGGCATGAATTAAAAACAGTAGTGATTCATGTGGAGGATGAGATGAGATGAGAGGATGATGATGATGATGATGATGATGATGACGATGACGACGACGACGCCGGGACGATGACAGCGTGCTTTCCGCGGTACAAAGGGTTTATGTTTGGGTTTAACCAACTTATATTTATTCATAAAAGTGTAAATATACAATAAAAAAATTTAGAAGACACGTAACTAGAAAAAAAAATTAAAATGTGAACATGGTCCAATACGTCATATAAAGGTTACGCGCTTGTTATGATACATAGGGAAGTTACATTTGAAATGAAAATAACCGAATTCCAAATGGCAGAACGGGCATGTCGGACCGCGAAATCCCGCTTATTTAATGGCGGAATCTTGCCTCTAAGCCAATTAGCTCTTCACATATCGAGGATGATGAACATGATGATGATACATGATGATGATGATGATGACGCCGACGATAATGATGAGATGATGATGGTGATGATGATGATGATGATGATGTGATGATGATAATGATGATTAAAGGCATCACAAACACCGCCAAGAGAAATTGGGTATGGCTCTACAAGTGTACTGAAAAAAAGAGTAAAAAAACAGTGTTATACCGTGAAGTGATCCTGTCTCAACCGATCGATAATTCACATTGTCCACGACATCGATAATCCACGGTAAAATTCGTATTTTCAGAATAAATTTTTCTCTGGAAAATGGTTCTTTAAATTAAAAATTCAAACGCTACACCACGGCAATACATATGAAAAAGATAATGACTCCTGTCAGTCTTTATGTTAATATGGTGTATCGGGGCATTCATCATTGATTTAAGTGTGTAGATTTGGTTACCGTTCGTCGATTATTGTATTTAAAGATATTTTAGGTTTGAACCGAATGATCAGTATGTAAGGAGCGATTTGGGATTAGAGGCAAAGATCTCGCCTTGCAAGCGAGGTTCGCGGTTCGAAATCAAGTCATTTCTATTCGAAGCGTTTGTATTACATTGAAATTTAAAAAATTTAACCTATGTATCAACTAAAAAGGCGAACCCTATATGAATCGTATTTAATATGTTGAAAATCCTTTTTTTTCTAGTTAACGTATCTTTAAAATTTATTTGTTGTGAATATTTACATTTATGAAATAAATATTAAGTTGGTAAACACAAAATAAGACACTTTGTAAACGGAAAGCCACACTGGCATATTGCACACAATTGGCTGTTAAAAAAACCCCTATTGAATGTAGCTTAAAACGAAAAGTAAATGATGGCCTATGCTGATTAACAGTGACCATTCCATAAAGTAGGCAGGGAGGAAGTGTAATTGAACTCAGATGAAACATCTTCTTTGTACCTCTATTGTGTACACGTTTGTTTCATATCTTTATCTAATTGAAAAAATGACAGGCAATTAAGTTAAGCATGAAACCATCTTTCTAATAGTACAGAGACAATCTTAGCCAAAAGTGTTGGCACACTTTTATAGCCTACTTCAAAATGCCACCCTCTCCTCCATGGACAATGTTGAATCCTGAAATGTTGTTCTTGCCACACTACCAGAACCCAACATGATTGGTGGGGATAGGAGGGTTGCCATGGATAGAAATGCTCCAAGCCTCCCACTCCAAGTTGACATGATTTCCTATATATCTTTTTTAGAGAAATGCGGCAAATAATCGGGGAAAAAGAGCAGTCGTGTTCCAACACATTTTGGTAAGATGGTAGTCTGAAACCACTTTTGGTTTGCAGGAAATTCATGGCTTAGTAGGTAGATGTAGTTATGGTTATGCCCGAAGGGTAGTTGTTATTGTTTTCCCACCAATATCTTCCCCGGTGTCTAAAGTACATGTGCTTGTACATGGTACTTTACATCAGTCCCAGTGCTCCTGAAGATAGGCTTAGTTATGCAAGTTATTCACGAATGCAATGTTCACACATGGTTCAAAAGCGCCTATAATAATAGTAATAGATTGAACTTTAACCTTGCACTGGTGTTAACTTCGAAAACAGCCAAATTCTCTCACTTCAACAACAATCATAGTGGACTTAGGAAACACAGATACCTAAGAGAGCATATTAGCCCATCCCACAATGCTATCAGTTTTGGTACATTCACCTCAATAATCCCAGGCATGATCCCGGCATGTATCCCACGAAAAAATCCCATTTTTAATACTTAAACTCGACCTTTTTCGACACCCATTCTGCACCACACAAAAGACTAGTACTTTAAAAAAATTTAAGAATGGAAGGTTTTGGCCTCCTTACACTGCCCTAAATTACTGACCTATGGTTAGTACAGAACATTATAGGCAATTGCAAGGTATTATGGGATTAGTGCAAAACACCCTTGCCTACTATGAAAGCAAGGTTAAATGCAACACTGTTTATTTCTGGGAACTTGCCAGATTAATCTAACCTTGTTAGCTGTCACATATTACTGAATTGCAATTGTTTTGGTTTTTCAAATAGTTTTATGGGATAAAAGTGTTAAACTGTCGGTATTATAAGTGAGTTAAAATTAGCCCAATTTGAAGTGTTGATGGTTGAAATTCGGTGTATTATTAGTCGAATATATTGGATGTTATTTTAGTAATTTGTATTACAGTTGACCATTTTACAATACTCTTATCACACCACAAGTCATATGTGGGACAGTTGACAACACACAGGAGATTGTCCTTGGTCAAGGAAATTGCCACCACAGAGGTTGGACCATGGGACTTCAGAAATAATTTAGTTCAGTTATATCACCATTTGCAAAGAGTGATTTACTACACAAATTTTATAATGAGTCTAGACATGACAATAAAATGTTTTGAAGTGAAAAAACAGGTTACGTGGGGGGGGGGGGGTTTCAACAATAAAGTGACCATACAGGGACGTGCCACAGATATCGGTCCCATTCTCAGCCTTCTGGTATATCAATGACCCTTTTGCATGCCAATTTTGTATAGCAGTGGGTCGTTTTTTCAAAATTTTCTGAAAATTTGTTGGAAAATTAGCCATTTTACTCAATATGAAGCCAAAATTTCCAAATTTGCTTAAAATGTCAAAATTTTGCAGTGAAAAATGGCAAATTTGGGTTTAAATTTGGCCTACAAATTTGCATCTCTGGTATAGCTAGGGGTCCCTTTGTTGGCAAAAAATGGTATAGTACGGGTCCTACTTCCAGAGTAGTGGAGGCACGTCCATACCCAAACCATAGTTGGACCCCCCCCTCCCCCCCGGGTTAAGTACGGTAAGGGAACAAATTAAGAGAATGAAGAAGTTATTAATTACTCTCATTAAGGTGTGAAAAAGATTCACACACCAGGATTGACCCACTCCCTGTATGCAGGTCCACCTGGAGGCATGTCGTAACGATTGCATCCTCGACGACTTTAAAATTATATCAGCAAAAAAAATTGCTGTCCTGGAAGTGAAAAAGCAAATTAAAAACGGTTTCATAAGAACCAAATATTGTATTAAAAGTCATTGCCATTAAAATTTGCCATATTGTGGTTTGGGTTAAGTTTAACAAGTACACTTAACACTGGAATGTCATAAAAGTTACATGAGTTGGCCATTGAATAGCATATGTCACTTGAAGTAATTGTCAAGTGAAAATTTAATTTAAAAAAATACTAAAGCCAGAGTAATGTGTATATTTTGGTGGAGTTCACATCATAAAAATTAAATTACGTATTGACAATGAAGTAACCATTTACTATTGCATGATGAAAGGCGCATTTGTATTATCATAAAACATAAAACTAAAAGTTGTGGCTGTTCATTTCAGGGGTGAATTAAAACTCTGGTATGCATTATAAAGATGTAAGAACACCCGGCTAAAAAATGGGAACGCCGTTTTCTGAAATTTTAAAGTGACTCTAGCCTTTAAATAGAAACAAGGCAGTAAGGTACCATTTCAGATAATGGGCACTTCAATATTAAGGTTGCATTTTGTGCTCTAACACTAATTTTTGTTTATGGTCATTAGATATCCCGAGAGAAGATTAATTCCAAAATTCAGTTGATTTTGATGAGGCGGTTTGATTTATAACAAATGTTGATATCACGGTGCCCAAGAGGCCAAGGCCACCTGCATTATAATTTCTGTTTTTTACGGACAGAAAATACCAATGGACTAATTTTCCAGATTAGATCAAATTTGCAAGTTATGCTTGGAACATGCTATACTTTAGGGCTAGGGTAAGGTGATGTAAAAATCTTCAACTCCTTTGGGTAAAGTCAAGGGGATGAGACTGTGGATCACGAAAAGACAATGGGTTGACAGTGTTGAGTTCATGTTATTATAACTTTCAAATAGCATGTTTATAAAATAAATTACCGGTAAGAACAAAAAGAAGAAAACGTTAAGTTAGCTTGGAAAAAGAATAGCTGAAAAACAATAACTTGTTGGTCGAATAGAGAATTGTATGTAAATTAAAGCAATTGTGAAAACAATTATCATCATTATGGAACTATATAGTAATTATTACTGAAGTACAATGATGGAATATTCAAAGAGGTTGAATACAGGGCGAGTCAAAAAAAAATTGACCTGATTGTGTCCGCCATTTTGAATTTTCAAGTAACATATATTAACAAAGGTGATATCATCTGAAAGCTTAGTCATTATCTTTAATTTGCTGCAAAGATCATTCACATTGGTTAGGTATAGGACCTGGAGTTACAAAATCGTGGAATGAAGCGAGTCGGTTTTCTGCACTGGCCAGGAATTCACATGTGCTTATTCGGGCGCGTGCATCAAATGGGACATCCGTGGATAGGGTGAACACCGGACTACTTGATTCAAAAGGACTGTAGCTCGGCCTTACTTAACCGATTGGAAATATCTTTGCAGCAAATAAAGATAATGAAATAGATTTCAGATGATATCAACTACGTTCGATATACATTATTTAAAAACTCAAAAATGGCAGACACAATCGGGTCAAGTTTTTTTGTACTCACCCCTGTATATAAATAATATATAAAGGTACTTTAAAGGATGTGTGGTTGTCTTGAATGGATCATAAGTATAGGTAATGCACCATGATGATCTTGTTTCAGTATCTTTTAAGTCGTGCGTCAGCGTCGCCATCTTTTTTTGCAAAAAACAAAATCCCAGTTACCACTGCGCATGTGTGCTAAGGAGGGAAATCCAGTATGACGTAGCCGAACTCGAACAGGCGATCAATCGCGAAATATCGCTACCTCTTTGGAAATGTGACTCGTGAGCGAATCGATTTCGGCAATAATCGGAAGTCTTAATAATGTCAAAATGCGACAGAAGAAGAAAGAGTGGAATATCAACAACGTAAGGTACAGGGTACGGGCCGTCAGTACTATTTTTCGCTCAAAATCTTACTATTTTTGTAGTTAAAATGTAAAGATTTGCACGGTATATTTTAAGACAATAGGGTGGAATAAAGCTTATTGATGGCGGTAATGCGATGTTTTGTTTTTCAGGGTGCTGAATTTTGTTCCATTCACGCACTACAATAGGCCCATGCACTTACAGTAGCACACGTTG
>JAMKCH010008929.1:0-49330 GCA_023653785.1 Ophioderma brevispina
AACAAATTCTGTTTTTAATGCATTCGGTGTTTTTGCGTCAGCGATTCTATATTTTCCCAGACAATAAATGCGTTAAGCCACACCCTTGCAGAGAAGAAAGCTGCTCTCACTCCCTGCTCGTCTATGGGAACTTGGGAGCTTTCGGAACTGAAATTTCACCTTATATTGTGATAAATCTATAGCCATAACCCCGGGGCCATAACCCGCTCCTTGACATAAATCATACGTTTAAAGTCTCATTATTTGATTTATGCAGTGCTAAGCACGGGATTTTGGCCATTTTTTTGGTGAGCTGCCAGCTGCAGCGTAGCTGTAAGGCACACTTATCGTTCGGTTGTGTATAATGGACGACGTTTCTCGTCAACCATTTAAAAAAAAGTGAACCTTGACCAGAACGCAAACCCTATTTTCATGACACTTGGTATGTTGGTAGTGGTGGACATAACTAATACATATGAAAATATTTGATGATAAATCATGCATATTAAAGAGGCATTTACATATTTTTGAATAGAGAGTGTTTTTGCCTGTAGTGAAAGTGTTGCGGGAGCCGAATTCTGCGCACCTGTCATGCAAGAACTTTGCTCACCGTGTACGGCGGTCCGGAAAGTGTGTAGTCTGTGTCACAGACTGCGAAAGATATTATCTAAATTGGTACTGCGCGAGAGATTAAACGTTATCAGTCCGTCATAGAGAATGTGTGTAAATGAAACTAAATCTCAAATATCTGCGGAAAACGAAGGGGTTCTATGGAGATTTTTGCATCAGAGGGTCCGTTACTATGTTTTGTTTTGAATATGTATCGTAATTGGGTCTGAACCTATAGAACCTAGCGAGAAAATTGAACGTTTTTGTCGGGTACTTCGGTGCTCGCAGACACGGAAAAGTTAAGACGCAATCTCTACGGGCCGCATCCCTTTTTCCCACAATGCCTTTCGGTATTATTCCAGTCTTGAGAATTTTCAAACGCTGGTTTCAATTTACGCCTACTTTAGAAACAGGATATACGTACTTACGTATGTGTGGGCGTTATTTGGGGAAATTAAGGAGTTTGTGCATCAGTGGCGTGGGTCCTAGCTCATTCACTCATATCTGCATGCAGGACTCTTACATTCTTTACACCGGCTAAAACACTGTAAACCATAATTCCGCTGATTCCTTACTGGGATTTACCAAAATTGGTTGATCAGACAAAACCGTCAGCTTTGTAGTTTATTATTATTTGAAATAAATATTACTTCAAATCGAGTGCTACGTTAAATGCATATGTCACGATGAAGCATTATATCTACATAGTTTTCACACTGATTGCATTTTTGAGTTTGACACAAGCGCAGATTCCAATACCAGACCGGCCGCTAGGTTTTGAATATGGATGCGAAGGCCAATCACTGATTCAATTGGATGTATTCTTGGATCTGCTTTGTCCCTACTCAAAGGTGTCATTCCATGTTTTGCTAGAGGTTGCTGAGCATTATGGGGTTTCAAATCTTCGTCTCAACGTACTCATCTTTCCACTACCGTACCATAGATCTTCCTGGTTAGCGACACAGGTAACGTCAACATCTGTCAAAATTCAGCCCGCGGTGATAGTAGAGCAGAAATGCTGAGAATTTGGAGTTGGGTGGTAAAAGTCCTGAGAATTTTAGTTTTATTATTGTTAATAATAAAACTGGGTCTTCGATTTTGGTCGGGTACTCGTTAATTAAGTTTTTGTCCCGCTAGGGGTATCAAATTTAGTTAAGTGACTATTTCATTAATATAAATATGAAAATAAACTTAAACATGTCAGAAAATAACCCTGAGTGTGTGTGTGTGTGTTTTCATACAAAAGTAAAATTTTTATTTTCATTTATCTCTCTTTTAAAAGCTATATTTTTATTCGCGTATTGAAAGCGGGTCTTTCTAGATATATAATTTTAGAGTAAATTGGTCCCATTATGGTATATTTTAACGGAAAATGGGTAAATTTTCACGGAAAATTGGTCCCGCCGGGTCACTTCAGAACCCCTGGAAAGAGCATGGGTACCCAAGAAACCCCTGAGAACCCTCCCCGTGTAATAGGGGTTACCACTGTGCCCAACAAAGCTAGACCAGTTTCCAAGCTTTTCCACTTTAGTATGTGAGTGCAATTACCCAAGCATTTATGCAAACATACCTCCATGCACAAAGTTATGGGTCAACTGATTAATACACAGGCAAGCTTATTGCGCAATTTGGCTTGTATCATACAGTCGCGTCACGGAATAAACCACACAAAATTATTGGGCTTTACGTTTATACACAGTAGTCTACGTGAACGCGACGTATCGTGACGCGACTGGTGGATACAAGCCCCCAATTTTGACCAGAAAACAGCTTCACAGATTGTTCCTTAGCCTGCCCAATGGTAAACACTCATCAGGATCTTTCACTATTGAATAGTTGCTCCTCAAGTGTCTTCCTCAACTAGGGATCGCCTTGCGAAACTGTCATTTTGCGTGATGGAAAAGAGCCAGTGACACAGTGGAAGATGATGGTACAGTACCTTAAAGGGGATGGCCCGATTTAAGTCTATAAGATTTTCATCTGGATAGAATGGCCGTCACCCCAAATTTAACCCCATCTGTAAAGTTTCGCGCCGATATTTCAACTTGTTTTGATGTGAGAGCTAAAAACGTGATTTTGCAATTCCCATAGAGTACTGTTTAAAATTAATATTGGTCGACCAAAAAGGGGCACATTTTCGTTCATAACATCCAAACCAAACATCCTTTAGCCCTCAGATTTCACATGGTAAATTAGAAAAATAATAGCTTTCTTCTGATACCAAAATTTTGACCACTTCCGGTACAATCTGGGGTCCCTGGGGACGAGGCTATTAGCGATCGGGCCATGGACCTTTAAAGATCTCTCCCTTCTACTGGCAACCACAAACTGAAAACATTAATTTGTCACGAAAAGGGTCTTATTTTACAAATAGTCTAGGAGCTGGCTAAGATATGTATGCACTTAATTTAGGAGAGGATAACTCAACTGTTTTAGACTAATATGAACCCTAGGAACAACTTGTGATATGTGCCAAAAGTGATATCCGGGGCGAAAGGCATGATTTTCGCCAAATTCAAAATGGCCGCCAAAATCAATCAAATAGCCTACTAGGATTCTTAAGGTCGCTTAGAGCAAACGAAATAATTGTGTTTTTTGTCAATACAATGGTATAATAAGATAAAAGCAACACGGTGATCATTGAAAATTGCATTTCAATATTGTTAACATGTTTCAAATCCAAGATGGCGGCCAAAATCGCCGCCAAAACATTTAAATCTACAAAATTGGCAATATATTGACTCTTATTTCCCCAAAATCAAATCCAGCATGTCCAGCGTATCAATCAATTAATTAATAATATCTCAATGACCACATAAAATTATATCTGACAGTTAATATTTGTAATAATACTTAAAATTCAAAATGGCGCTCGATTAAGGCTACTGAAAAGTGAAAACACAATAGAAATTGCCATTGTATATAGTACCGCTATCATCTAGAAATTGCCGTACAACTAACTAAATAATGCCATATATCATTCATAACAGTTGGGTTTATCCTCATGTGCGTACAGTACGTGTCTTAGCCAGGCCATCTTCTCTCTTTTCTAGGCTAATATGAATCCAAGGAATTTTCGCCAAATTCAAAATGGCCGCCAAATATCAATTAAATAGCCTACTAGGATTCTTAAGGTCGCTTAGAACAAACGAAATAAATGTCTCTTAATGAGGCTTGAATTCACAGTTACTGTTGGTAGTAGTCGCGCAGGATATGTTTCCTAACATTTATTGAGGTACAATCTCTCAAAGTTAACCTTGAGGTCCATTCCTTATACATGCAGCAAAACGCACGTTGACAAATGTCTTCATGTCTGTGGATAGTTTGAAGCACTTGACCAAGAGTGTATCCGCCATCTGTATTGTGCTTTCGTGTGCTGTGGATTGTCATAATTCTTGATCAGAGAAGATTTTTTTAGTTTGTGGACAGCATTCAGGGCTTCAAGTTTAGGGATTATCATGGTAGTTGCATCACAAAGTGCGGGAATACACTTGTAAGCGGCATGAAGATACCATGTAGTGATAGTATTGATCTTTGCGCTCCTGAGTTGCAAAAAAAAACCCAGCTCTTTGAGGCCAAGATCTCTCCAATTAGTACAAGTATAACAGACAATCAAAGACACCCGCGTCCCCTGATATAAGCGTTGTGGATGTAGGTTCTGAACGTTGACTTAGAATGTCTTGCATATTGGAATAATTATCATCAGCTTTCTCCACCATGCAGTTAAGAGAAGGGAATGGAAAAGTATACCCAGGTGATACCCTCTATGCCTCTATGTATAGAAGTTTGTTGCCTTGGTAATTGGTAGTGAACCACTCAATCATAGCTCTCATGATTATTGGATATAGATTCCAATGGAAAACTGTTGAGGAGCTACTCCAGCACAAGATCACAAATTCTGCATTCTTCTTGGTTAACGATAATGGTTACTTGAGCTTGTGAGGTTGTAACCATTAATCGATAAATGAGGACCAGAAACCTCCCCACAAACCCATAAAGACATTCCATGACATTTTCTTGACATCTATATGGTCAACAAAGCTGGGCACAATTGTGGTGAGATCCATGTATTTTTGATACATACAGAGAGGACAGCATCAAGAATGAAGAAAGAGGGAGAACAAGAAAGCCAAACAAAATGGTTTTTTTTTTCTTGATGTGATATCATCAAACAAAAATGTCCCAGTGGAATTAGAGAACTTTTTGTCATCATTCATCAGCAAAACCGCTTCAGGCATTCTATGTGGAGTAGCTCAGTACCAATAACCAAAGCAAAAAACCTCTATACCTTGGTATACATTTTGGCAAACGCTATTCGCCGGACTAGTCTGGCGAATTACTGTTGTGAAATCTATTTACCGGACAAACTACTGGACTTAGTAATATTTCTCTTTACTCTAAAATAATATTGAAATACATTTATTTGAAAAAGGCCATGGTTGGATTCGAACCTGTGATACCTGCATTATAAATCGATGCTCTTATCCACTACACTAGCGAGGGAGGATGTGGGTGGTGATTGATTTTAATCCTACATAAGCTTTACGGAATAAACCGATAATACTATTGTGATATGATAGATATACTATATAAATAGCGCCCGCATAAGTTTGTCCGGTAAATAGATTTCACAACAGTATTCGCCGGACTAGTCTGGCGAATAGTCACTTCCATACATTTTAGGTCACTTTGTGTGTCTCTTATACCACAACACAGTTAATTGGAAAAATCTTGGCCTCAAAGAGCTCTGGCTTGTTCGCAACTCAGGAGTGAAAAGGTCGGTATGACCACTCTACCGCGGGGAGACAAGCTTATAGCGACTACAAACTTGCAACCCTGACCGCTACCTGCAAACAAGAAAATGTTTCTCTGATCAAGTATTTTGACATCGTGTCCCAGGTAACAGAAAGTACAATACGTGGCGGAAACATTCTTGGTCAAGTGGCCCAAACCATCAACAGACCTGAAGACGTTGGATGACCTGAGTTTTGCTGCATTTTATAGCAATGACCACAACGTGCACTTTGAGAGAACAGCTTGAATCTCAACATAATAATATTAAAGAAAACATTACTACCAACAGAATGGGGCCAAGGCCAATTAAGAGACGCATCCATAATTATTAATTCCTAGTCTTATGGTTTGAAAGCAGGGGCAATTTGCTAGTCCCTGAGATTGTGATCTCAAAACCCGAAGGCCTCGGAAGATCCCGTGCACACGGGGCAACTATTCTCGCAAGAATGTGTGTCCTGTATGCGGATGGGCTCTGATCAAGTGTAGAAGTTATACAAATGTAAGACAGGTGATCGTGGAAAACCTATACTGAATGAACTATGGGCCTGATTACCTGGATCGGTTATGACTATGGCTGAGTACACCCTACTAAAGTATGTGACATTGAATTTACAGTGAACACTGAATTGGCACAAACATCATGCTATTGCCCGTGATAGAATTTGTGGTAACATTCTAGTTGTCATGGATTTATATTAGCCTGCAAAGAGAGAAAACAGGCCTGGCTAAGACACGTACTGTACGCAAATGAGAGGGCCGTACGCAGGATTTTTTTACGGGGGGGGGCGGGTCTCCGAAAAAGTTAGACTTTTTTTGGGAAATGGACCTAAACCCCCTAGAAATGGACCATTGTTGGGACGTTTGAACATCTCATCACCAACCAAAGTGGCTTTTCGTCATATTTTCTCTTGATTTTGGACACTTTTTATCAAAAATATTTTTAAGGGGGAAAATCCCCATTTTGGGGCATTTGGGGGGTGCGACCGAACCCTCACACCCCTCTGCTACGGCCTGCAATGAGGATAACTCAATGTTTTGAATGATATGGCATGTACGGCAATTCTAGATGATTAGCGTACTATACAATGCGATTTCTATTGTGTTTTCACTTTTCAGTTAGCCTTACATCGAGCGCCCATTTGAAGTTAATCCAGGATTATTACAAATATAATGTCAGATATAATTTATGTGTTCATTGAGATATTATTAAATTAATGAGTGATACGCTGGACATTTAATATACAATTGATTGACAACAAAAACACAATTTTTGGTTGTTCTAAGCGACCTTAAGGAATCCTATCTTCTCCCGTAGTAGGCGATTGATTGATTTTGGCGGCCATTTGAAGTTTGGCGAAAAGCATGCCTTTCGCCCCGGATATCATTTGGCACATATCCACATAGTTGGTCCTAGGGTTCATATTAGTCTAAAACAGTTGAGTTATTCTCTCTCCTAAATATTAAGTGCATACATATCTAGCTACTTCCTCTACTTAAAACTCACCAGTCTCCCGCTCTATATCGAGGGTCATAGGCCGAAACAGAAAATGATTGTTTGGCCCATGTGTTACTGTGTTTGTGGGAGTTGCGTGTAGATTGTTAAACCCGTGAGAGTTGCTTAAGAAGAATATGTATGGCATGCAGAAAATGAAATAATGACATTATTTAAAATTCTATAGAATGGCAATCTATTGTATACATGCTTTCATTTGATCGAAACCGGACATATGGTTCCGGATAAAGTGAAGTATGAAGTGCCCTAGGGAATGTGCGATTTTCTATAGAGGTCTTTCACCTCACAATGCATAACCTGCTAACAAAAGTATAGTTGGACGCCCCCCCACCCCAGTATCGTCATTCAGATCAAGTTAATACCGACCTCAAAGTACTTTGCTATTCAAAGTGTGACCATACTTTATGATACATATCCACATGCATGTCGTTCTTTAGATTTAGAAAATTTCCCCCCAGGGAATTGGGAATGGACTTTGCCATATCCGGCAAGATGGCCGCTAATCCGGAAGGTGGAAGACCTTGGATCGTAAAAACAGTAAAGGGACGATATTTCCACGTGTTTTTAAAAATGGTTATGGTAGATAATGAGCAAGAATATTTTAGCTAAAATATGTTGTATAGTAATTGTATATTTTTTGCAACAAATTATGTCACTACAATAGCAGGGTGGAAATCTCTTATGTATTTACTGTTTCTTCCACCCGCATAATTAGTAAAATTTACTTTAAAATTTAAAAAACGATTTGATCTTTTTATGATTCTTAAATATAAGTAATTATAACAAATAGCATACAACTGATAATAATGTTTATCGATTGTATTCTCTAAAATAACGCAAACTTCCAACCCGGGAACAATCGTCAACTGAAAAACGAAATGCCATGTAAATTGGCGCAGATGATATGTACAAAATCAAAACCATGAGGCCAGATGTTAAAAAATTTGCATAAGGATCAAAAATTACGATGGTCGATTCCGGTTAACATAGCAACCATAAAAAACCTGGCTTTATGGTTTTGTGCGAATTGAACCTATTCGTCCATCCAAGTAATTTGGCCATGGGATCAAAGGAAAGATGGTTCATTTTGAGTAAATACTTCGCAGAAGTAATCCATTTTCCCACTATAAATAATAATAAAATCTTTGTAATCACCATTTATTGGGATGGCAATTGTAAAGGTTGCCATTTTCATGAACATGAAATAAAATGCCATTCACTTTTTCTTTTCTGAATCTCAGTGACAAAGAGACATACACTATGCTACATTGACTCAAGCAAATGTGGCGTTATTGAGTATAATAGTTTACTCAAATCCACCTGGTATTCAGCGACAAAGCACTTTCAGATTCCCTTGGTTTTTATGGTGGAACTGAGGGCCATGTTTTAATGTCCATGCGCTGAAAAGATGTCAGGCGTTATAGACTGTTATTCCACGAGAGCGCTGTGACCCAGGTTAGAGACGTTCACATATCAGCCCAATAAGCACATGAGGTATGTGCCTAGCTCGCGGGCATGCGCTGGTCATGCGTCTGTATACGGATAGTTTGTAAGTAGGCAGGACGGACTAATGGCCAATACATATTTGTATATCTTGGGGACTTCTATATGAAATGGTCTACCCAGTTGGATGAATGAAGCCTCGTTCGCGGGTTAAAATAAACTCTACTGTGAGTTCAAGAATTTGACTGTATATTATCATTTATGAAAAAGAAACTAAGTGAACAAAACTCATGGTGGATATGTTGTTGGTAGTTGGTAAGCTGTGACCTAACATCTTGGCCACAACCAAGATCCAGAACTTATTGCTGGACCTCATTTCAATTCAATTTACCACCATGTATTTAGAAAAATACAAAGAAGGGGGTCTAGCGACCTTTGCTAACAACACGGTAAATTGAATAGAAATTGAGTTACGCGGCAAGTTACTGTATGTTAAGTTTTGTTTCTGCACAAAGATAGGTCACAGTCTACCAAACAATTTTCTTTCATGATTTTTTTTTCATCTTTGTTTCCTTTTCGGAAAAATTATAAAATATACGGTCAAAGTTAATTGAACGCACAGCAGAAGCCTAATGCTTATTTATTCGTGAAAGAGGACACGTATCTTGTGCTTTGCGTCATGAAAAAAATAGCTCAATCTTAATCGGGTGATGAGCACCTGAAATCTGTTTCAACTGTGTGGGTAATAACAATGGCTCTGTACTTCCAGATAAAAAGTGCTTATCCACTGCATACCGAGCGGATTTACTGGATGTCAACATTGCTATTATTTGCTCGAGTCAATGCAGCATATGTACATCTACTGGTCACTGATATTTAGGAAAAGAAATTGTGATTTTATTCATTTTTCAATCAAATGTGCAACTTTTGCACTTGCCAAACCCCATAGTATTGAACGATATAATTAAACAATAATAACTGCACAGAAATTAGTTACTTCGCCGTTACTTCGTCATCTTTCTCTCTTTGATCCCATGGAGTAAATGTGGGAATGCGAGTTTTCGCTAAGCAGTTCTTAGTGTCGCGGGTTAACTTCAGCCAATCACAAACTTTTCTCAGTTACCATTGCAACCTGCGTTTCCGAAAACATGAGATCATGTGTAGCAATATGATATGCAAAACATGTCAACTCGTTTTTGAAAATGTTGTCTAAAGTCACATCGAAGTTCAGTCACCCTGCTGATGGGTTAATCCTCAAACTCATTTCAACTGGATTTGCAGAGCGTTGCGGTAAGTTGCGGCATGAAAGTGATTTAAGTGACCAATATAATCGACAACGCATCTCATTGCAGTGCAAATGCGGTAAAGTATGAACGGGCCTGGCGGGTTATATATAATTATTGCAACCAACACATTTTTCTGAATAATATGATAATAAAAAAAAATGACACTAACAGGACTATTGCCCTTAAAATGTTGGTTCAGTAAATACTCTGCATCTTAACTCTTGCACTGCAGGCGACTATATTCACTCAAAGATCAATTTTGTTTAAAAATATCAAATTTATTTATTTTCGTGGGCATATTTAGAATCAGGATGAACAATACATTCAAATAAGTCCAAATAAGCCTAGTCTTTGTGGATTTTTTTAGATGGGAAGCCATCTCAAAAGCCACTAACTTATGTGTTTTAACTTATACAGAATTGACCAGACTGGAATAGAACAGGAGCAGAATATCATAGGGACCTTAGTTCGTTTATCTTCCACTACAGAAAAGGTTTATCACCACTGGTAGTAAGCACAGACCCTCTAGGTCACTGCTGGGTAGTTAGTACTCTCAAATTGTGGGATCACTTTTCAATCGGGACCAGTTTTATTTTACACAGGGGTAAAAATTAAAATGTCCCAATCATGTATGCCACACTGTCCGTCTAGTCATAAGGATTCAAAAATGTATAGATTGTAACACTTACGATCATTGGTTTGGGAGTTATAGGGTAAATAATTACTAAAATATGGTAAAAAAGTCAATCTCAGTTTGTACAGGGATCAACATTGAAAGTCACTCTGATTATATTGTAAATAATTGCAAATTATTGCCTGAGGAAAAAGGACTCCCAAAAGTATAGCTTTGGTTATGTTAAATGTTAACTTACCGAAATAAAGGTCAAAAGAAGGTCAATGTCAATTGGATTTTGTTACCTATGATCTATTTTGTCACATAACATGACACATTGAGCTAGATGAACAATTTGTTTCATTTTTACCAAAATTGGAGCAATTTATGATTTTGAGCTCTGTACAAATAGAAATTGACCTTTTTTTTATAATTTTTTGGCCATTTTTACCCTATAACTCCAAAACATATAGTCATAGATGGCACAGACTATATGCATGTTTTTAGAATCATTATGACTAGACGGACAATATTGCATACATTTCAACATCAGTGGAGCATTGTAAAAGTTTGACCATTATGTAACCTTAAATTGGCCCCTATTGAGAGTACCGACTACCAGTTCTAGTATTGATATAGAGGGTGCATACTAATTACCAAAGGTGTTAAACCTTTTCTGTAGTGCGGGATGAACGATGGTGTTTGACCTAGGTGAATGGGCTATTCCAGAAAAAATTGCCCCCCCCCCCTCTATAGAGGGCAAAAATTTTTGTTCACAAAATATCTGGAATTCCTGGCTATCTTTCCATGAATTATCTGGAATTCCCGGCGCTACCTTCCGTAAATTACCAGGAATTTTAGACTCTACCTTCCGTAAATTCTAGGAATTCCTAAACTACCAATGTAAAAAAAACATGGAATTCCTAGATGATTATGGTTAGGGGATAGAGGGCGGTTGAAAATATTGAATTTTTTGTGGAAATTTACATCTGGAAATCCGTAAAAACACTTGGGGAATTCCGTCACCCTCTATACACTTAAAATGGAATGGAATTCCCACCTCGTATTAGACATTAAATTCATGGAGTTCCAGCTTTCAAAAGGGACCAAAGCTGGACTTCGGCGCCCTCTTATGGGGGGGGGGCATTTTTTCTGGAATAGCCCAAGATAGCTCTAGAAAATGGCTTAATGTATGGTGTGCATTGCTGTCTCTCTACAAAACAAATGTATTTCTCATTTTCAGAGTACACACATCATAAACGAAATGAACTCTGAAGTAAATTCCAATGGATGTCAGACATGTTTGCTGTTCAATGGGGAATTCTACAACGACCAACATGGGAACAAGACCGATAGTGATATCATGAGGTAAATGTGCTTAGAGAAAACTGCTATAACAAATTATAAGGCAAATCTTGAGAATTAGGACGCGTTTATTCAAAACAACAAGTTTAGTCACTGCCCCCCGGCTCGGATTATTGGTTAAAACTAATTCATGTCATCTGGATTGGCGTTCTGCGGTTGCGCATGAAACGTGAACGGTAAAGTATGAATTGTTTAAGCGTTGTTTCATAGTGTCCGTATGGGCGTGCGGCTTGGTGAACACCGCCACCATTTCTTTTTCCCACCGGCAGGTATTTCATCTAACCCCATGGATTACCATTGTATGGTGAACTTATTATTTCGTGCGCCGAGCGTGACGTGAGTCAACACGAAAGTGAATGGCCGGATTGGCTTGTCGAATAGGTCGGCCTACTCATTGGTTAATCGCCGCCAGTGAGATCACCATAGACTCCGCCCCTTTCTGCAGATACTAGTACGACGACGCGAGCGTTGCCCATCTCCTGAAACAAAGTCTGGCAGCAACTGTAGTTCGCAACGAGCCTAAATCAGCCGCATTCTTTAATCGGCAATGACGTTTTCGTTATGGACTGATGCGACGAGTAACGCCCAAATCGGGGGGCAGGGGGCGCCGTCGGCGGGCTCGCCGGGCATGGCTGTCCAGCTGGGCAGTGCCTGTCTCTTGCATTCTCCGTCGCTTCAGTTCCTTGTCAAACAGTGGAGGGCGGGCCGCACTCGGGGCGGGGGCCCCCACTCTCGTGCTGTTGGTACAGAGATTGGGCAGCTTCTACAGGCCTCTCCGCCGTCGGGCCCCGTGTCCCAACCCATGCACCTGCGATGGGATCGCCGGGGCATGGAGTTCTCAGGAATGGGAGGGCTCCTGGCGATGGCAACATCCATGCAGAATTCTTGTGAAGAATATGGCACCCCGGGGCTGTGGATGGATCGGCTCTGCCTTTTTTTTTTTTTTTTTTTATTTTACTTGCATGGTAGCGTCGAACTGTACCTCCGGATGGACGGACTTCGGGGTCATTGCGGTCCTGAAGCCCAGGGGACCAGCGGAGACCCCAAGAGTTGAGGCCCGTCTCGCTACTGTCTCACATCTGTGAGCTGCTTGGGCGACTGGTGCTCGGCGGGATCGGTGATGCGGTCGAGGCGGGTTTGCCCCGCACAAGAAGCTGGATTTCGGAGAGGTGGGTCGGCAGATGGTCGGAAGGCAAGATGGTGTTGAGGACATCGAGGAGCCTCAAGGGAGGCGGAGGTTGGCAGCATATTTCATGAACTGGTGTACGTACGATCAGTCTGGCACCGAGGTCTCTACCTCAAGCTACTCGGGATCTTCCTGGTGTCAGGCTTGTCAGGTTCGTTGTGCTGCTCATCAGGACGGACTTCGTCCTGGAGACACAAATGGGCAACGCGGTGGTGGGCGCCCGGCTTCGGAATGGTTTCCCACAAGGTTCTGTCCTTGCACCCAGTCTCTCTTGGCATCATGCGTATCGATTGTGCCGGAAGGAGATTGTTACGGTGATCCTGCGCGGACGGCCGCGGCGCTTGGAGTGGCTGATGATTCCTTTAAGTCCTTGGAGGCAGTGTTGCGGAGGGACCTGGTCACTGTGGGCCAGTTCTTCCGCCGATGGCGCTTGGATCGGCGGGCCCGGGAACGTCAGATCTGTTTTCAACCTTGCGGGTCGGTACGCAAGGGGAGAGAACTTAGCATCACTCTGGAGGTTAGAGGGCTGTCACTGACCCGACACTCGAAAGTAGAGTACTGGCCGTCACGATGGGACAGCAGCATTGCTTTCCAACCAACACGCGGGGCGGTCCTCGTTGCGGCCTCCTCGGGGGGGGGGGGGGGGGATCGCGCGGGCTGGTATGGGGTGCGTCTCCTTGGACGCCTTGCGTGCATCGACTGTGGGGGGGCCTTGGAATACTCCACCGCTGAATGCGCTGCACCAGTGTGGAGTCGCGGCGGCATTAGGGCAGGATTGGTGTCGTTCTGGGTGATGCAATGAGACTTGTTGTGGTTGCCTTTGGGGACGCCTGTAGAATGCCTGCCCAAGTCTGTCTGGCATGGCTCCTGCCAAAAAATTGGGAGGAAAACAAAAAAAAAAAACAAAACAAAACCTGACGGACGATCAAGCTCGCAAGAAGAAATGGTGTGAACATGGTAGTCTATCCCACCACAACACCCTTTGAGGATCAGAGAATTCCAAGGAGTAAATTTGTGGCCTCAGTCACATGACGCGCGGTCGCAGGTTTCCCTATCGATCATCTGGATCAATGACAGATGGGCTGAGCAATGGTGTCCTCACTTTGAACCTAAAGGCGGTTTGTGGACGGCCCCATCTAGGAAAGCCCAAAGGCTGTGCCTTGATAGGAAAGCATGGGTCAACCTCAACCGGAACACACGAACTGCGTTGGTTCTACAAAGAACTTCTCACAAGATCGGAGTAGAAACTTCACCAAACTGCGTTGTGGAGAGCCCCAACATTAGCACATCATAGATGACTTTGAGGTTTACAAGTCCCCCCAAGAGAATCTCCAGGCCTGATCAACCTTGGTGATGAAACTATCAGTTGGTTAAAGATGGATCGTCCACTGTGATTTTGGACTTGCAGGAACGAACGAACGCCCAAATAAAAACGTTCATCACGGTAGAAGTTCCTTTTACTAGGTGAACTAAATTGTGCACATTTTGTAAATTCAATTTAGTCTTTATTGTGCGCTGATCACGATCTGCAACACACTGCTTATCCGTTGTGCGTCCATGTATATTAGGATATCACTAAAGTGCTTGTGAAATTCTAATTTTTTCTTTGTTGTATACCATCATTTGCACCCATGGATGCTTTTCATTTTCGCGGAACTGTGGTGACACGCACAAAAAACGTACGATTGCTACGAGCTTCCATTAGGAATTCAAAAGTGTCAGGGTATGAGTAGGATATGAGAAATATACGATTATTGAGTATTGACAAAATGAGTATCGACTTCATTTTGTTCAGTGCCCAACTACAGAATATCATCACTGCCCATGGTGTTCAATCAGGGGCGTAACAGGGGTCACTTGTCAGAAGGAGCAATTTCCCAGTTTTTAGGCAGATTTTCCCGGTTAGCGGTGGTTTTAAGGCAGATTTTCCTGGTTGAGGTGAAAATTTCCCGGCGAGCAAGCAAAAAAGGGCTGATTAAGCATGATTTCCCAGTTCTTCTTCCCGGTCAAGTCTCTCTGGAGTGGCAACCTGCCCCATCCACCTGTTACGCCGCTGTGTTCAACCTGTTGTTTATGCCGATGACACCAGCTCTACCTCACTTTCCACCCTCGGGATCGTGAAGCAACCATAAAGGCGATTGAATCATGTATCGCAGACATCAGATCCTAGTGTAAATCCAAAGAGCTGATATTAAATGTCAAGAAGGCAGAGATGTGTACTTTCGCTCTCATTTTAACATCAAGTAACTCTCAGCAAACCATGATCATTGGCAACTCCGTTATTCATTCGTCAACTGAAGCAAGGAACCTTGGTGTCATCTTAGACTCATCACTAAGAATCATCAATCATGTTAACAATTATGCAAAGCGCTATATCAAGGTTATTATTATTATTATTTTAGAATAACCCTCTTTTGCACACTTTACCTTACTTTATGTTCCAGTATGTTGGCTCGTGTAGCCGGTAATGTGGTCGATCGCTCAACATTTCTGTCTAAATTAAAGAATGGCGAAGGCTACAACGAGGCAAGAATCATGTGGAAATATTCCTGTTCAAGTAAGTACAGCATTTCTTGCAAGTTACTTACGAAATAGAAAGAGTTAAGAAAATGCACATTCGAATCATTGTATGATCATTCTGATCATCGAAAAATGTTTTTGATCGAGAATGATTCAGTTAGGGGCGTGTGTTTGTTTGTTCTTTGTTTTAAACTACCGTCGTATGGATCATCCCTTTGTCATTGTATAACACAAACTTATTAGCATTTTTATTTATATACTAGGAACTATTTCTGGGACACCGCTATTTCTTCTCAACGGAGTTGGTATGGATGCAAATGCAGCGTGGACAGTGGATGACTGGAAATCCGTTATTGATCCATTACTTGGCAAGAAAGGTATTAATATTTTTTATTAAAGATACAAATAGTTGGCACTTTGACCCTGCAGAGAGTAGTTTAGTCATGTGTCATTGCTTTTAAATACATTGTAAACTTTGGAGAAATATTTTAATTTACTAAGCAATGTATTGAAACAGGACATAAAATATACCCAAGACAGCATGCGAAACGTTGAATTGTCCCTTGTTCGATCGTTTGTGGACAAAAAGAATTTCCATAGGCGATGTGGCAAGTTACGCGCCCTAGTGCCATTGATGTATGAAAGGGCTTCACTTATACCATAATTTAAAATCTGTTTCGCTGTTTTAAAGTCGTATGGCGAATGTTCTCTTGTCTGTATAGTACAAATTCAGTTTTTGACAGTTAGTGAGCGGTCTTTGTACTTCAAAATTGTCGACAACCCCTCTAGTCTAGTGGGTAAGAAGGGGTGTTCGTTGCACCCCCCCCCCGAAATAAACTCTAATCATGTCACTAATCAGAAAAATGCGTAGAAAACGATTATCTATGTTTAAAAAAACTCACAAAGTGTCCCACGTATCATTTTTTAATGCAAATTTATGCAATTAATTATTGTCCATTTACATAAAATACAATTTTCGAGATATCTCACAGCCATACTGCAAGATAAATGAAACAAATAAGGTGACTGGAACCTATGTTTTGAGGGTCAAGATCAACATGGAACATTTTGAAATTACCAGAATGTTCCCATGAATGAACGTAATTGCAAATTAGGGTCGCCATTAAGCCACGAATTCCATATTTGGGCATATCGTGGCCAGCTTCCGCCATACCATGCCCACATAGAAGGACGAGACCTATGTTTTTAGTGTCGAGGATAAGTTAAACGGCACTCATAAATTATGTTTTATGTTGTCATTAACATGTTCCATCTGCCAAATACTAGACTATGCCATAGGGCCTTCAATGTCGATAGTCTCGTTTTTGGGGGATTTTGCTGGTCAAGTAAATTTATAGACTTCTATAGACTTCATAATACTTTGTACATTTTCAAGTATGGAATGATACCAGACTAATGTCGAGACTAAGATACTGTGTTGTTATCATGCCGAAAGCAACGTGAAGAACAAACCTTCAGTCTCCATGACTCTCCTCCCTGCCAACATGCAAGTGTGATATCTATATTGTATCATGTAGTTTTCTAAAACCTCGGTATATTTAAAGCAACTACAGGAGAAAAAAGTTACTTGGCAAAAAAAATTTCTAAATCATTCCAAAACAAGATTAACAACATTAGACCTACAATCCTGTACTCATTAAATACTGTTTAAAAAGCATTAAGCATCGTAGTAGTGTTACAAGCACTCGGTAAATTAAAGGACTGCCGGAATAAAGATTGGAGCAGAAATGGAGTGACATCTCCGAAAATCATATCAATCCCCATATCGCATACTTCAGTTGTGATCAGCAAAAAACTCTTGACGGTTGGATATCATCGTCCTGCTGGGAGTGATACACAATCTTCCCACCAAATTTATTTTCTGTGACAAAATAGAGATTAAAAGCGTTACCCACAAGTCTACTCCTCTTGAAGAGCAAAGGGAGCAAATGGGTCTGGCTCAACTTTATCGAGTGTCAAGATGTCTCTCTCCTTCGTAATATTCAGCAGGCTTTCCATGAGTCCATAGACATTCCTTGGCCTCTATCATAGTCAACGACATGGAGCTGGAGTCTTATTCGTACCTGCTGACCATATCCGGTTCCTCTGCAGGTATAGCTTGTAAAGATGACTTAGAGATCAAGCGCAAAGTTAAAACATCTATGGGCAAGACCTGGACCGTGCAGTGCCCGAGGGACAATGAACCGTCTCAGATATATATGTTTCAAAGCAAGCATCTCGCCATGATTCTGCACCGGTTTTGTCCACTCTGACAGTGTATGATTTTTTGTTTAGTTAACAACAGCCTGCAAGGCCCTGGTCAAGGAATCAACTAGCCCCTCAACAAGACCTCAATTATGACAGAAGACAACATCGTATTCCATTCCACCTGGAAAATGAATAACTGGCAATAATCTCTACTATGTCATGCAGCAACATTGTCAACAGTGCTGCAGGGATCACGATACGGAAGGCAACGGAGTCAAAAGCCATAAAACAATAATTCTGTTGAAGGTAGATAAGTTGAAGGGTCAGCTTACTTGAAGTCAACACACCAAAGAAAAAATCCCCCCATTTCACTTCACGCGCATTGGCAACAAAGTTTGCCTGATGGCTCATCTTACACAATTTTTGAGATGACACGTCTACATGTACTACCATATGCAAGAATATTTTCTATGGCCTTTTAATCAGGTTTATTGGCACAAGCAATAATGCCCGTGCCTGGATAGGAGCCTTCATATCTGCAACTGGGACTCCCCCATCCAGAAATCTACCTCGAGGGTCTATGGACTCATTGAAGGCCTGCAAAATATCGCGACCAAGGAGAGCCACCACCTGACACATGTCAAGTTTCAGGATTGTAAGTTGTGGTCCTAGGCTTCAAAAACAGTTATTCCCAAAATGCAACTGCCGCTTTTTGTGGTGACTACCTTTGTAAAAGAGATTGGTCTTTCATTGGGTCCTTCAGTAGGCGTTTCAGCAGCAGGTTCCAGAGCGATAGGTTTTTTTTTCATATCACACACACACCCATACTTAACAGAGCACACACACACACAAAAGCACGGGTAACAAAGATACAAGAAAGATCTCACTCTGTTTGAGATATGAGATCCCAAATGTCCAATGCTTTCTGGTTGGCGGCTGGCATATACGAACATAGTCCGTTCTATTTGCCTCCTTGCTTTTATGCTACAATATGGAGCAAATGAACAGATGCGTCGAGACCGAAGAATCCATCCTTTTCTTCCGTTTTCCAGAAGTTTTCTTTTTTTGGCTTGATTACAACATGGTCCTGTCGAAGTGTTACATTAGTCTTAATTATTGCACACATTGAATTAAATAGAAAATGCTATGTTTTTTATAGTTTTTATGAGTACAGTTTGGTAAGTCTAAAATGTTGGAATCTTGTTTTGGAATGATTCTAGGAACGTCTTTGGCCAAGTAAATTTTTTCTCCTGCAGTCCTTCAAATTTACTGAGGGTGTAAAACTACCATGATACAATATGGATAATCACACTTACATGTTGGCAGAGAGTCATATTGGAGACTGTAGAGTTAACTGTCCTTCAGGTTTCCTTTTCGGCATGATAACATCACAGTGTCTTAGTCTCGCATTATTCTTGTATCATTGCATACCTTGACTTTAAAAGAAATTTACAAGTAGTATCTGGATCTGGATTGGTGTTAACTCCAGCAAAACGGGGTCCCAACACGTTAGCGTATTAATGTAAATGTGCAAGTCTAAATTTACCTACTTGGCCGACAAAGTTTCTTACAATTACCCCAAAAACGAGACTATATACATTGAAAGGCCCTAATTTGCATATGATTAGTAATTGCAGGTGACATTTAGTAACACATGACTCAATTTATGAGTACCTTTTAAATTACCCTCGACAATGGAATGATTCTAGGAACGTCTTTGGCCAAGTAATTTTTTTGCTCCTGCAGTTCCTTTAAATTTACTGAGGTGTAAAACTACCATTATACAATATGATAGCACACTGTACATGGTGGCAGAGAGTCATTTGAGACTGCATAGATTTATGTCCTTCAAGGTTTCTTTTCGGCATGATACAACAAATAATCAGTGATCAAGGGACATACACTATGCTACATTGACTTCAAGCAATAGTGGCTTTATTGATAAATAAATCCACCTGGTAGTCAAGCGGACAAAGCACTTCAGCTTCCCTTTGTTTATTTTTAACGTGCAGGTGCCATTGTTACTGTCCATGCAGGCTGAAAAGATTTCAGGCGTTATAGACTCGTTCTCACCGCCCAGTTTAGGGTAGAGACGTTTGTCACATAGAGCCCCAATAAGCACATGAGGTATTGCCATTGATTGCGTCATGCTCATGTCTGATTTTGTTAAGTAGCACAGAACAGAATCAATGGCATTACCTCATTTGTATGCTTGGACTACCTATATGAAATGTCCTACCCAGTTTTGGATTGAACTGGGGCCCTCGTTCGCGATTAAAAAAACTCTACGTGATTTCAATAATTTTGACTGTATATTTCATCTTTATTGAAAAAGAAACTAATGTGAACAAAACTCATGGTGGATATATTGCGGGTAGTTTGGTAAGCTGTGACCCTCACTCTTTGTGCACAACCACAGATCCATAACTTACTGCGGTACCTCCTTTCTATTCAATTTAACAACCATGTTTTAGAAAAATACAAAGAAGGGGATCTAGCGACCTGTGCTAACAAGGTAAATTGGAATAGAAATTGAGTTACGCGGCAAGTTACTGTTGTGTAAGTTTATGTGTTCTGACACACGATTTTAGGTCCACAGTCTCAACAATGTTTCTTTCGTCTTTTCATGATTTTTTGGTTCATCATCGTTGTTTCCTTTTTGTTTCGGGAAAATTATAAATAGTTAGACGGGGTCAAAGTTAATTGAACGCCAGGCAGAAGCCTACTGTTTATTTCTTCGTGAAAGAGGACACGTAATCCGTTTGTGCTTGCGTCAATGAAAGAAGAAGCTACACTCGTAATCGGGTGATGGAGGCACCGGAAATCTGTTTCACCTGTGTGGGTAATACCAATGGCTTCTGTACTTCCAGATCAAATGCTTATCCTCTGCATACCGGAGCGGATTACTGGATGTCAACATTGCTATGGGGATTTGCTCCGGTCAATCGCATATGTACCTCATACTGGTCCTGGATTATTTAGGAAAAGCAATTGTGATTTTATTGCATTTTTCATCAATGTGCAACTCACTCTGCACTCAATGCCAAACCCCATAGTATTGACGATATAATTAAACAAGAATAAGCTGCACAGAAATTAGTTTCTTCGCCGTTAATCGTCGTCATCTTTCTCTCTTTGATTCCCCATGGAGTAAATGTGGGAATGCGAGTTTTCGCTAAGCAGTTCTTAGTGTCGCGGGTTAACTTCAGCCAATCACAAACTTTTCTCAGTTACCATTGCAACCTGCGTTTCCGAAAACATGAGATCATGTGTAGCAATATGATATGCAAAACATGTCAACTCGTTTTTGAAAATGTTGTCTAAAGTCACATCGAAGTTCAGTCACCCTGCTGATGGGTTAATCCTCAAACTCATTTCAACTGGATTTGCAGAGCGTTGCGGTAAGTTGCGGCATGAAAGTGATTTAAGTGACCAATATAATCGACAACGCATCTCATTGCAGTGCAAATGCGGTAAAGTATGAACGGGCCTGGCGGGTTATATATAATTATTGCAACCAACACATTTTTCTGAATAATATGATAATAAAAAAAAATGACACTAACAGGACTATTGCCCTTAAAATGTTGGTTCAGTAAATACTCTGCATCTTAACTCTTGCACTGCAGGCGACTATATTCACTCAAAGATCAATTTTGTTTAAAAATATCAAATTTATTTATTTTCGTGGGCATATTTAGAATCAGGATGAACAATACATTCAAATAAGTCCAAATAAGCCTAGTCTTTGTGGATTTTTTTAGATGGGAAGCCATCTCAAAAGCCACTAACTTATGTGTTTTAACTTATACAGAATTGACCAGACTGGAATAGAACAGGAGCAGAATATCATAGGGACCTTAGTTCGTTTATCTTCCACTACAGAAAAGGTTTATCACCACTGGTAGTAAGCACAGACCCTCTAGGTCACTGCTGGGTAGTTAGTACTCTCAAATTGTGGGATCACTTTTCAATCGGGACCAGTTTTATTTTACACAGGGGTAAAAATTAAAATGTCCCAATCATGTATGCCACACTGTCCGTCTAGTCATAAGGATTCAAAAATGTATAGATTGTAACACTTACGATCATTGGTTTGGGAGTTATAGGGTAAATAATTACTAAAATATGGTAAAAAAGTCAATCTCAGTTTGTACAGGGATCAACATTGAAAGTCACTCTGATTATATTGTAAATAATTGCAAATTATTGCCTGAGGAAAAAGGACTCCCAAAAGTATAGCTTTGGTTATGTTAAATGTTAACTTACCGAAATAAAGGTCAAAAGAAGGTCAATGTCAATTGGATTTTGTTACCCTATGATCTATTTTGTCCACATAACATTACACAATGAGCTAGAATGAACAATTTGTTTCATTTTTACCAAAATTGGAGCAATTTATGATTTTGAGCTCTGTACAAATAGAAATTGACCTTTTTTTTATAATTTTTTGGCCATTTTTACCCTATAACTCCAAAACATATAGTCATAGATGGCACAGACTATATGCATGTTTTTAGAATCATTATGACTAGACGGACAATATTGCATACATTTCAACATCAGTGGAGCATTGTAAAAGTTTGACCATTATGTAACCTTAAATTGGCCCCTATTGAGAGTACCGACTACCAGTTCTAGTATTGATATAGAGGGTGCATACTAATTACCAAAGGTGTTAAACCTTTTCTGTAGTGCGGGATGAACGATGGTGTTTGACCTAGGTGAATGGGCTATTCCAGAAAAAATTGCCCCCCCCCCCCTCTATAGAGGGCAAAAATTTTTGTTCACAAAATATCTGGAATTCCTGGCTATCTTTCCATGAATTATCTGGAATTCCCGGCGCTACCTTCCGTAAATTACCAGGAATTTTAGACTCTACCTTCCGTAAATTCTAGGAATTCCTAAACTACCAATGTAAAAAACATGGAATTCCTAGATGATTGTTTTCTATGGTAAGGGGTATAGAGGGCGTTGAAAATATTGATTTTTTGCTGGAATTTACATCTGAAAATCGTAAAAACACTGGAATTCCGTCACCCTCTATAACTAAAATGGCTTGAATTCCCACCTCGTATTAGACATTAAATTCTGGAATTCCAGCTTTCAAAAGTGACAGAAAGTCTGGAATTCCGGCGCCCTCTAATGGGGGGGGGGGGGGCATTTTTTTCTGGAATAGCCCAATACTCAGCTCTAGAAATGGTTAATGTATTGAGTGTGCATTGCTGTCTCTCTATAAAACAAATGTACTTTCTCATTTTCAGAGTACACACATCATAAACGAAATGAACTCTGAAGTTACATTCCAATGGATGTCAGACATGTTTGCTGTAATGGAGGAATTCTACAACGACCAAATGGTGAACAAGACCGATAGTGATATCATGAGGTACATGTCTTTAGAGAAAACTTCTATAACACTTATAATGCAAATTCTTGAGAATTAGGACGCGTTTATTCAAAACAAAAGTTTAGTCATGACCGGTCGTAATTATTGGTTATAACTAATTCATTTCATCTGGATTTGCGGTGCGTTGCGGCATGAAAGTGAACGGTAAAGTATGAATTGTTTAAGCGTTGTTTCATAGTGTCCTTATTGGCGTGCGGCTTGGTGAACACCGCCACCATTTCTTTTTTCCCACCGGCAGGTATTTCATCTACCCCATGGATTACCATTGGTCGTGGTGAACTTATTATTTACCGTGCGCCGAGCGTGACGTGCGTCAACACGAAAGTGAATGCCGGATTGGCTTGTCGAATAGGTCGGCCTCCTCATTGGTTAATCGCGCATGAGACTACCCATAGACTCCGCCCCTTGGTTGTTCTTAGCATCATCACTAAGACCTCATAATCATGTTAACAAGTATGGGCCAAAGCGGCTATATCAAGGTATTAGTATTATATTTAGATAACCCTTCTTTTGACCCACTTTACCTTACTTTTATGTTCCCGGTATGTTGGCTCGTGTAGCCGGTAATGTGGTCGATCGCTCAACATTTCTGTCTAAATTAAAGAAGACTGGCGAAGGCTAAAAAGAGGCAGAATATGGGGACATCTGCCTGTTCAACTGCCGTTACAGCATTTTATTGCAGTTTACTACGAAATGAAAAAGAGTTAAGAAATGCCCATTTCGACTCATTGTATTGATCATTTGATCATCGCCAATGTTTTTGATCGAGAATGATTCAGTTAGCGGGCCGTGTGTTGTTTGTCTTTGTTTTAACACTCCCGTCGTATGGATCATCCCTTTGTCATTGTATAACACACAAAACTAATTAGCATTACATTGTATTTATATATAGGAATAGTTCTGGGGACCACCGCTATTCTTCTCAACGGAGTGGTTATGATGCAAATGCAGCGTGGCCAGTGGATGACTGGAACCGTGATTTGATCCAATTGGCAAAAAGGTATTACTATTTTATAAAGAAACAAATAAGTTGGCCTTGACCCTGAGAGCGTAGTTTAGTCATGTTTGTCATTGCTGTACAGACATTGTAACTTGGGGAAATTTTGACTTTTCACAAAGGCCAATGTATTGAAAAAAGGATCATCAAACTCTAACCAACGGAATGCAAGGCGGAAACGTTGCGTTGGAATTGTCTGTCGCTTCGTCTTTGGGCACAACCGGCCAGGAATATTCTAGCGAATGTGCAGTACGGGGTTCTATTTGCCATTGATGTATGGAAAGGGCTTCCATTCAAAAAATATAAAATCTTGTTTCGCTGTTTTCGTTTTTTTTTAAAAAGTCGTATGCGGAATCTCTGGTATGTAAGTACCAAGTCGTTTTTTGACAAGGTTGTGAGCGGTTTGACTGCCCAAAATTGTCGACAACCACTTCTAGTTCTAAGGGGGTAGTTAGAATACGGGGTGTTCGTCACCTCCCCCCCCCGAACATCCCGAAATTGTAAAACTTCTAAAATCAATGTCCACTTTCACAGGAAAAAATGCGTAGCATACGTAGAAAACGAGTAGCTATGTTACAAAAACTCACCAAAGTTGTGACACGTATCATTTTTATGCAAATTTTATTGCAAATTAGGTTTGCCATTACAGAAAAAAATACAATTCGATTCTATCTCAGCCAATACTGCAGAAAATGAACCACATATAAGGGGACTGGAACCTATGTTTTGGGGTCAATAAGATCACACATGGAACAATTTTTAAAAAATACCAGATGTCCCCCTGATGACGTAATGTGGTAATCTGCACATTAGGGTTCGCCATTAGCCAAGAATCCATTTTTGGCATATCGTGGCCACGGATTTCACAGTACTGCCACAGTAGATTGACGACGACTATGTTTTAGGGTCCGACGAGGGATAAATTTACAAGGCCCACTTCAATTATGTTTTATTTGTCATTCACGATGTCCTCTGCCAATACTGGAATATGCAACTTTAGGGCCTGTCAAAAGGTGATTAGTTTGTTTTTGTGTGTTCGCGTAATTTTGTGGCCAAGTAGTTGGCCAAGAAATTTCGAGTTATAGAATTCCTAATACTTGTAAACAGTTTTAAAGGTTGGATGATCCAAGACTATGCGCGACTAAGGATACTGTGTGTCTCTGCCTGAAAAAAGCAACACGGGAAGGAAACAGAAAACTAGTCAGTCTCCACTGACCTCTATGCCACATGCCAGTGTGATATCTCTTATTGTTCGGTTTAGTTTTAAAAACCTCGTATATTGTTAACAGCAATACAAGGAGAAAAAAACTATACTTGGCAAAAAAATTTCTAAAATCATTCCAAAACCAAGCTATTCAACATGAGACGTTACACCTTGTACTCATTAAATACTTTTAAAAAGCATGAAGCATCGTAGTAGTTTTACACCCTCGGTAAATTTAACGGAACTGCAGGAGGTATAAAGTGGAGCCCGATTCTATGGGAGTTACATCTCCGGAACAAATATATCAATCCCCCATATCGCATGCTTGCTATCAGTCTGTTGCTCAGCAAAAAAAACAAACTCTTGAACCGAGTTGGCTATATCGTCGCTTGGAGGTGATACACAATCTTCCCCCACAGAATTTATTTTCTGTGGGCAAAGTTCGATAAAAAGCTGTTACCCACCAAGTTACTCCTCTGGAAAGCCGAAAAGGAGAGCAAATGGGTTGGCTCAACTTGTAGAGAGGGTCAAAGTTGTCGCTCTCCTTCGTAATAATATTCGGCAGGCTTTCATTGAGTCCAAGGGAATTTTGTTTTTTTTCCTTGGCTCATTCACAGTAAACGACATGGAGCGGGAGTCTTATTTCGGACCCTGCTGGACCATAATACGGTTCTCTGCAAGGTTAATAGCTTTGTAAAGATGACTTAGAGATAAGCGCAAGCGTAAAACATCTATTGGGCAAGACCGTACCGTGCAGTTGCCCCGAGGGACATGGAAGTCGGCGGAGTATATTTTGTTTCCAAAGCAAGCATTCGCCATGCTTTGCACCGGTTGGGCCCTTTGACAGTGTATTGATTTTGTTCTTGAGTTAAAAAACAGCCCTGGCCAAGGCCTGGGTCAAGGGATAACACATAGGCGTTTCAACCTGACTCCCAATTATGACGAAGCCCACACATCTTTCCACATGGACAATGACTACTTGAATAATCTTACTAATGGGCCATAGCAAGCAACATTGGAACAGTGCTGGCAGGGCTGCACGATACAGGAAGTTGCAAACACGGAAGTCAAACGACATAAGAATAATTCTGTTGAAGGTAGATAAGTGAAGGGGTCAGCTTAGCGTGAAAGTCAACACACAACCAGAAATCCCCCCTTTCACTTCAAGCGGCATTGGGCCACAAAGAGTTTTCTGATGGCTTCGCTCAATTACACACAACCAAGTTTTGAGATGACACGGTTCTTTACATGTACTACCAGATGGGCAAGAAATTTTCTATGGCTTTTATAGGTTGATGGCGCAAGGCAAAGATTGCCGTGCATGGATAGGAAGCCCTTCTATTCTGCAACTGGGAGTCTTGGCCCCTGTTCGCCTGTTCTATCTCCCCATACCCAGAAAATCATACTCGAGGGTCTATGGATATTGAAAGCCTGCAAATATCGCGACGAAGGAGAGAACACCTGACACCATTGTCACTGTTTCCAGTGAGGGTAAGCTTGTGCAATAGCTTTCGAAACAGTTATTCCCAAACTGCAACTGCCTGCTTTTTGTGGTGATTACTTTGTAAAAGAGATATGGTCTTTCATTGGGTTCTTTTGTAGGCGGTTCAGGCTGGTTCAAGCAGCGCTTCGGTTTGTTTTGCATATGCACACACACCCACACAACACACCACATATGACAAGAGCCAACACCACACACACAAAAGCAAGGGTAACCAAAACTAACAGCAAGATCTCACTCGGTTTGAAGTATGAGATCCAATGTCCATGCTTTCTGGTTGGGGGTGGCATATTCGAAACATAGGTCGTTCGTTTGCTCATGCTTTTATGCTACAATATGGATAGCAAATGGGACAGATGCGTCGAAGAACGAAGCAGCCTTTTCTTCACGTTTTCAGAAGTTTCTTTTTGGCGTGATGAAAACAATGTTCTGTCGACGGTTACATTAGTCTGTACTATTGCACAACATTGAATTATAGCGAAAATGCTTTAATGTTTTTTATAAGTCTTTATGAGTTACAGTTGTACAGTCTAAATGTGGGATCTGTTTTTGGAATGACTGTCTAGGAACGACTTGGCACGTAAATTTTTTTCTGCAGTTCCTTTTAAATTTACTGAGGGGGTAAAACTACCTGATCACTATGGATATCACACTTACATGTTGGCAGAGCAGGGCGAGTCATTGGAGGATCTGTAGAGTTAGTCCTTCCGGTCTTTTCGGCATGGCTAACCACACAGTCTGTAGTTCTAGATTCGCTGGTATCATTGCATACACTGATAAATGTTATTTAAAAGACATGTTTACTAAGACTAGTTTGGATTGGATTGGGTTTCACGCCAGCCAAACCGGCGGGGGTCCCCACTCACGTAGGGGGTTAGTCTAGTGTGCAAACGCTAATTTACTGGGCCAACAAAAGTTCTTACAATTACCCCACAAAACGAGACTATATACATGAAGGCCCTAATTTGGATTATTATTAGTATTGGCCGGTGAACCTGTTAGTAATCAATGAAAACTAAATTATGGAGTACCTTAATTACCTCGACAATGGGAAACATAGGGTCTCGTCATCTTATGTGGGAGATATGCTGGGAATATTGGCCGATTGACCCAAACTATGAATTTTTATCTAATGGCGAACCCCTAAGTTGCATCTATATGTCATATGGAAAGATCTGTAATTTTCAACATGCGTTCTCATCTTGATCTTGACCCTCAAAACATAGGTCCAGTCTTCTATTGTTTTCATTTATCCACAGTATGGTTGAGATATCTTGAAATTGGATTTTAGCTACTGGAGCCATAATGCATTATTGATCATGGGGACTTTGGTTAATTTCAAGCTGGGTTCTGTTGATCTTTGACCCTCGGACAATACCATAGGCCGTCACATCAATTTGTCCCCATTTATCCACAGTATTGGCTGAGATATATCGAAAAATTGTATTTTCGGTCAAATGGCGATACTAATGCATAAAGTTTGCATAAAAACATGGTCAGTGGGACAACTTTTTATTTTTTACATAGCTACTCGTTTTTTACGGTTTTTCTGATATGTTGAATTGATTAGGAAGTTTTATTTTCAGGGGCGGGGGGGGACGAACAACCCTTTACCACCATAGAGCCCCTCGGTAAAAACAAAAAAGCAACAACCACTTCTAATTCGCAGATATCAATAAAAAATTTTCAAAATGATGGTTGTGGTGAAAAAAATTGGTGGCAGGGGTGTTTTGGGGTCAAAAATCATGTCTTTGAGCTAAAAACTTAAGAAAATCAAGATTTATTTTTCTTACCGCCAAAACACAATTTAATCCTGATTGCAATTTACTATCCAATCTTGAACATGTATAGTATCGCTTTTGTTTAACCAATATATCAGGGTATAGGGACTTGTAGCCCCAAATCACTGTTTTTTCCTACTAAAAACAAAATATGTTTTAAAGGGGGGGGGGGGTCACCACAACGCGTAATTACATGAACCTTTATGAATGTTTATACAACCATCTCAATAAACCCAAAAAGGATGCCATAATAAAATAAAGATTGTGAATTTTCCTTTAAAACAATAAAAACAAAAATCATTTCGCTTATTGCAGGCAAAAACTTGGATTTTTTGGCCTAGAAATCATTCCTGCCACCACTATTTCAACCACTCCCATCATTTTCCTTGGTTGTATATTGTTGTACCGAGGGGAGGGGTGGTAACTGAAACCCTAGGCGCTTTTCAAAGCTCGGACACTCCGTTCAGGGAAGAAAGGCAATTGGCCACCTGATCGGTGGATAAAGATAGGGCAAGTGTCGTCCTGGGGTGAGTTTTCGCACGAAACAAATCCTAAGATTTAAAAATATAGCGAAATAGATGTTCAAAACCAAATTCTTCTATGTAAATATACGGTTTCTGATGCATTCCGCTCGGAAAAGCGCATGGGACCCACCTTCGGACTCACTAAACAAACCTATATACGATATCATATCGCTCCTCTGCCAATCCTGCTAGGAGCATAGTGGTGTACGAAGCGCCGTAGTAATAGTAATTACGGGCGGTATGGTAATCGGTTCGGAGTCCGACCACGCGCCACGTGTTCTTTTCCCTTCCTAGCTTTGTTAGGGATAACAACTTGAAGCCACATAGGTGTGACAATGTAGGGGGTCTATTAGGAAACAAAAGTTATGAAGGTTTATCCACAATTTATATGGAAGTAGTATTACTTGGCCATTCTAATCCCTTCCCTTAGCCCCCAACAAACAACGCGGGCCGTACATTACCCTGGTAAAAATGTCCGGGAAATTAAGAGACAAAAAGCTTTTTCCCTAAATTTCGGACCCGACCACTCGTTTTTAGGCACCCAATACTAAAACATAACAACAACAACCCACAAATATTAAAACCTGTTAATTTTACGGAATCTTTCAAAACAACTTTCTGGTAGCAAAAAATTCCAGACTTTTTTTTTGGTCAGTAATTGTCCACTACGGACAAAAATTCGTAAAATACACATTTTTCCCTAATCTGAGAACATTTCTGTAAAATATGTCAAGGTTCCGTTACAATTGCCGATTTCGTACATTTCCCGAACGGTTGGAAATTCTGCTGCCAGAAATTCAGTAAATTTCGGACATTTTTTTTCACCGTGTAATAGATTAATACATCCCGCTTGCTCACGCGTTTTCATGTTATTTGTAACTGTTCAAATCCAGTCGAAATATTTTCCAAAATAACTATTTTCCATTTCAATGCTTGAAACCATTTGGAGCACAATTGTATAGTGTTATTGAAGGACCATAACTCAATATTTCCTTCATAGCATTTTTGGTTTAAATTAAAAAAAAATGGACCATTCTGGAGTTCCGTTAATAAGATATGACATCTTGGTCTGACGAATTATTTGCTCAACATACGATCGTAATTTATTTAGTTTTTTCCTAATTCTGGGGGGGGCCAAAGCGAGTTTCAATTGTAAAGACATTGATTGTTCAGCTTCAAAAAGGTCCACCGAGATAGAGCTTGCCACGGAATCCCATTTATGTCATATGATTCATTGAAGCATTTCTATTTGCCTTTCAAAAATTGTCTTAACCATGAAAAACAAAAAGGTGATTTGATTTGCTTTATATGTCAATATAAGATATAGAGTGAGTTTCGTTATTGCTTCATCCACAAACTTAGATTGTTTTACAAGTTGTTGTACCACCGAAAATAATCTTCTTAGTGTAAACATTAGATACGGTATATGTATGATGGGAAGCCTTGACATCGGTGGCAAAACTGCCGGGCTCTTTCGATTGGTTTTTAGACATAGATGGTTAAAATCTTGTCGCACCCTTCAAACAATGGGTTTGGGGCATGAGGCGTTCTGATGTCACCTATTCAGGACAAACGGGCAAGTCGAAACTTTTACCGAAAACAATCTTGAATGGGGACGCCATTGCATTGTAAAAAATATTTCAGACATAATGAAAATGGCCCTTACTGAAATCACTTCTGTGAAATTTTGTCTGCATAATTTTTGAATGTTTCAAAGACCTGGTAGGATACAGTATAAATTGAGGACACACTAACAAATGCCCTTGGATTATGCTGTTTCAGATGTAAAACCCTAATTGTTTTCAAATTTGCTGGAAGTCGCCATCCCTTTCAATAAAGAGGTGCATTTATTATGTTAAAAATATTTTCCTGGCCAAAGTCTTCCCTAAATTACATAACTGCGTGAGAAAACGGCCCTATTGACGTATAGTCATGTCGTTTTTTATATGTCTAAGAACTCCCGAGTTACTATCGTTTCGCCTAACAACTCCTCCTCTTTCATTTTCCTACAGCCATTAAGAGGTTTGCTTACTGTCGGCAAAAGGAAAACAACATTTGTGATTTTTTTTTTGGGAAAGTTCAGTTACTTCGCACAGACGGGATCGCCCTGAGCGAGAACGGTGCTTTCCAAACATTGGGCTGCGGGTTCCTGCATGCTTCAAAAACCCTTTCCATGGGGAGTCTTAGTTTTATTACTCACACGTAGAAAGCGCAGGGAAGATTAAACACCCTGAACCTCCACAACATTAATGTGGGAACCATGAACATAGATTACCCAAACACTTTAAGAACAACCGAATGTCGATTCGCAAGAACAAAAAGTGTCTCAGAGACCGCGGCGGCATTTTTTTTTGTACACTTGGTCTTTAAGCTTATGTTTTCGGTTTTTACGCAGCGTGGAATTATTTTTTTTTCATTGGCAGCGAAACAAAACTTGAAAATCGGGCCGCAAAGCCAACAAAACAAAACCCACATGGAAGTGGGCCAAAATGCAATTCCACAGCCTATTTAGAAAATACGGCAATTCGATACGCCTTTTTTCTAAAAAAAAGCGCTGTTGCATTGCATTTTTCACCTGGTCTTTCCGAGACAAATTTTTTTGGCTTATAGTGTATTTGGCAGTAGTAACAAGAACACTAGCCCAATTCCGATGAACTACCAACATTATAAATTGATTCAATTGCTCGAAGGGCACTAGGTACACGAGGGGTCCATGTGAAAGGACCCAGCATGCCGTCTATATTGAGAGAACTTGAGGGGATGGATAGATTTATAGTGCCCTTACGGGAAGGTACTAGGCAATCGGACCTTTTGTTGCCCTCCAGATCATCCAAGAATGCGGCAGGATACACTAGTTGCAATGGTTCACCTGAACATTGCGTGATATTTTTGCAGGTGGTTCCTTTGTATTTTTCTGGCCATGCTTCGGTTTGTTCTGGCGGACGGTCTGGCCAAGTTAACATGGACCTTCCCGTGAAGCGCCATGTGATTAAAATTGTACCCCTTTCCACCAGCGCACCCGTTAGTGCCCAACTTACAATGAGGCAAATCACTCGGACCAGGCAGGGACTTAGAGGTTTGAACATTGAGCAACGTTCCCTCCGATATCCAAGAACGGTTGTTTTTTAACCAACAACTTCCAAAACTTACAGTTGATTCTGATGTGCGTTTTGATGGTCGAATAAATGGTTTGTGATAACACGGTGCCTCCACTAGGCCCCACTGTACCTCATTTCTTTACGTTTTACGACACAACATCCACCATTCAATATTTCTTTCGCCAGGAGAGTATATCGCCTGTTCATTCAAGTAAGGATTAGATGCAAATACTATCCTTAGCAGTCAACGTTCAGCTGATATAAAATCTCAATTTTTAGGTAAGTGGGGATCGAGGCTGTGGATCACCGAAAGCCCAGTTTAATAGCTATGAATTCTGTTAATTGGATCTCCGGACTACTCGAGACAATCATTTCTCGATGTGTCGGCGTCGAAATCACTACCGAAATCGCCCCAGGATTTTCTCGCTCCGAGGTCACATTTCGTATTGAATTTTGAGAGGTTTGCAGTCGTAGGACTGTACCGTCAGAGTACCATTTGACGTTCGAATTAGAATTCTTTGAGGCCGATTATGGGTGAGGACTGTGGGAAGATTTTTTACCTATAAAGAGGGTCTTGATGAGTTAAAAATTATGCGGGCTTTAAATTTAAATTGAAAGTGCTGCGGTTTTGGAATATTCAGTAGGACAAGGGGGGGGGCTATATACAAGTTTTGCCCTGGTCAAAAATGTGACACTAAATTTCCGACTTATCTGTAATGGCTGGATTTGAAAGGGAAGGCTAACTTAAAACCTGGCTTAACAGAGTAAATTCATGTAAGTTGGACTCTTCAGGCAAACATTAGGTTCACCGCTTTATTCCGTGTATCGTTTATGGAGCCGGAGGGGGGACTAGGGATCCCGCCGGATTATAGTTGCTTTACACCGGACTTTCAGAATTCCCAGCTAGGCGTATCAAGGCTACCATTTGTTCGAGTTCAGGAATTCGGGGAAGAGTAACGGCTCTTGACTTCAGAGTTTAAACATGCCAGGCTAAAATTCTTAGGCAGAAAACAGGTCGGGAACATTAACTTTCCTGGTTCACCCACCTGTCATTTCAAAAAAAGTAAATATTTGATTTAAAAGAATTTCATTGTCAATTTATACAGTCTTATTTCAAGTACATTTGATTAAATTATTTCGCCGGTGTTAGCGCTAAACTTTAACGTTAATGAAACTAATTTGATTTCGGGATTAAATTATTAATTCGATGCAGTGGGGCATGAAATTTATTTTGAAATTTATCGCTGAATTAGTTGATGCAAAAGAATAAGAACCACAAAACAACCACAAGTTTGGATCTTTTCTAAAAGGAAGTTCCCCTGTAGGAAACAATAAGAGACAAAGGGGAAAAAAAAAATAGGACGAAAGTTGGTCTTTCAGCACATTTAAAAAAGCGATATCTTCCGGGACTGCTTTCCGATATTGAACCCTGTTGAGGTTAATTGTTTAGATGGCAAATTGACGAGCTTGATATTTTATTATTCAAAAGCAAGCTAAAATCGTATGATTAGGTTAGTTATGCAGAGAATTTAATTTGAGCACTAATGGAATTACAACAAAAAGATTTAAGCTTAAGTGATGACTCATTTCGGCTTTTTGTATTGTGTTTGTGGGGACTTAATGGTAAAGGGTGTTTCATGTAGTGAAATAGTGAATTGGAGGAACTGCATTTGGTCACCTTTGCTTAAGGTTTCGATTGTGCTATTACGCAATTGGAGGACCACATGCATGTTTTGCGTAACTTTTTATGAATAACTTTTTTTACGGGACGATATTTGAAAATAAGACCTCAAAAAGTAAAACGCTTTAGCATGTATAAATACCCATCAGTTAAACACAGTGGTCTATGCGTACGAAAAACTAACTGATCCAATAATCTTTTTTTCTACCAATTTGAATCCTTTGCCCATCGTGATAATAATCGCCAGTGTCCATTTTTACGAAAAATCTGTCACTTTTCAAAGTGGCACCTGAAAGACATTATTACAAGGTTCCAATACACAACCATGCATTAGGGAAAGTGCCTCACGTTCACACAATCAATTCTTTCTAAGAATTATCTTTCTTCATCTGAGGCAGTCTGGACCATGAATGAAATGAACTCTGTTAATATACCAAAGTGGAAAGCTGTAATCCTATTAATTTTAGTGTTTGGATGAATCAGACAATGGGTGGTCCACCCTATTCACCCATGTATACGGTACGATTCCGGTTTAAAAAATAGAACCGGGGAAAAAAGAACCTCCCGGGAAAGACTGGCTGGTACTTCATGAATGGCAATCAATATGCTATACCTTTCATTGCGATTTTTTTAAAAGGGAGAGATACTTACATTGACTTCCAAACAGGGTATTGGGTTGGCAATATTGATCGCAAGGGGACAAGAAGGGTATCAAAATTACAGAAGAAACGATTGATATCATTATGGTTATCGCTTAGATATGAAATCGCTGGCAGGTTGGCCATCCCGGGATTTTTGGGCCTGTGCCGATTTGAATAACTGAAATTCACACCTTTCTCTTGATTTTATTCTTTTATTCTCCGGTACCTAGTTTTACAAAATGATATAGAAATGAAGTTAAGATTAAATAACCTCCCTGCCTAGAATATTGAATACATTAATGTGCATTCATCACACGGTTGGTTGTTGCTTTCAGACCAAATCACCACTGAATCAACATGAATTATAAAACCTGCTTTCAACCGCAAAGACATCAATCAATTCAAGTTCATTATCATCAGACATGTTGTAAATGTATACATGCATGAATGTTACTGTCGGCATAATGCCAAAAAAGCCCTTCAGCGAATCATGCTAGCCTCCAGGCATCAGGATGTTTCTGTTCTGGTTCATACTTTGACGTTGTGCCCGTGAGGGCAGATTATAAGTCAACTACAAGCCGAGGCTACGCGAAGGGTGTGTGCTTGTGGCCAGGTACAAAAAATTTGCGGAAAAAGGCAACTGACAGAGTTAATGAAACATCTCGGTACTTTTATTATAGCTTTAACTTGCAAGCCTGAGGTGTCTCAGCCTCCACAATTACTGCTGGAAGGCTGTTCCACTACTTGATGGTTCTCGGGTAGAATGAGTTCAGGTAGATCAAGCTTAATGGCTCTAGGGAATAAACTTCCTTGTTATGGACCTCTGGTTCGATCTGGTGTTTTGGCTGTATTCTATAGGGTATGTCAACAGACCATTGGACAATTTGGTACATAATTTCAGGCTATTGGATTAGTGCGTTCCTTTCATCAGAGTAATTCAGGGCCAGCTCACTAAGATGAATTTTGGTTCTATTGGCTGTTCTTTATCTATCATAATTTACCTTGCAAAATCTTGCATAGCTGACGTTGCACGCTTTCAATTGGAATCTTTACATTCCTCAACTTGTAGGGGCACCACGCAGCCTTTGCATATGCACTCCGGTGCGGGCGAACTCGAGTTTGGTATGCAGTAACCTTCACCTTCCCTGGGCAACTCACAGGTGCGCTTATCAGCAAGAATCTTCTGGGCTTAGAGACAGCATGATCGCGTGTGATGTTTCCATGCAACAGTGTTAGCCATTGGATCCCAAGTAAGCAGGGTTCTTTCAACGGTCAGCATTTTCACCACAGAAGGAATATTCTATATTCTAGGGGGTGGTTTCTGCGAACCCGAAAGGTGATAGTTGTAACGCATTTTCTTAGGTTGAAGGGCAATGAGCATTTATTTGCCAATTCGCCAGTGCGCAAGATTCTTTCTTGCAAAACCTGAATTATTCAGTGATGTGTGATATCTTTGTAAAACCAGGCGTCGTGGTCAAACACAGTTACTGATGACTGGATTCTCAGGATCAAAAAGCCTCAGCATTGATCTGTACGGTGCCACCTCAGTTTCCTGTCTTCGGTGTAGGGAGTGTTCTAAAATAACTATGGTGGGGGGGCTGGAAAATAGGAGGGGGGATCAAAACAATTTTTAGGTGCCCAAAAAGGGGATCGAGGAAAAAAAAAAATCCACCCGGATTAGGGGGGGCAACAGATTTTTAAGGACATTTTTTGCTCATTCAAAAAAATAACTTTACCAAAGTATCATCCAATTTGCATTCTTGGGAAACATCAACTTGTCCATTAGAAAAAAGTGTCTTTGAACAACGAAGATTACAAAGGGTTCCGCGTCTTCGCGCGGAAGGAGGCATATGGGGCACGCTCCAGTATCAAATCATGCGGTTTCCCCGCGCCCAGTCGAGTTCAGCGCTGTGGATCGGTTTCTCGCAGATGTGCGAGGGTTAGTGCTGCAGCACCAACCAGTTTTGGAGGGTTGTAACGGGGCCGGACGGATTAAATTTGTCTCATAGTACCAATCAACCCCATTAGGTCATGTAGTCATGCAAAACACGTGCTGGACAAAAGACTAAAGTGGGGCAAATGTTGGTACGCCGCATTTTCCAAAAATGGCCGACTTGTCAAGGCAAAGGTCCTTAAGATCATATATCGCACATATGGCGAATATTTGATTGTTAAAAGGTATGTTTCTTGGGCAAGGAGTTTCAATTAAAACTATTCCAAACGTGTCGATGGGGACTATGATAGTCATAGCTTATTTGTTAGGGGGCGCTCGTTGTTTCAAAAATGGCCGGACTTTCAAAGGCAAAAGTCCTAAAAAATCAACATTATGAACACCCTAGGGAGGAAAATTTTTGATGTTGAATGATGTGTCTGGGTCAAGCCGTTTCAACAAACTATTCCACAATTTCAGATGAAATGATCACTTATGGCATTGCGTTAGCGTCATATTTCCCAAGAGGGCCGACACATCTACTGGACCAAACCCTCGATTTCTTACTATTACCAAGGGAGAAATTCATTGTCAAAATGATTTTTTTTTTTTTGGTTAGAGTACATTACACTACTTCACAAAAACTCTCAGGAGTAAAAAAAAGTAGTGGGGGTTTGCATATGCCCCCCCATTTTCCCGATGGGCCTGCATATTCCACGGCAAGAAACTGATAGGTCTAGTGCCAAACCAGATTTCTGGTTAGACCTGGGAAGTAGTAGTCACGTATCTGTCCACCAATGTTTTGATGGTTTCTAGGCTCTTCAAGAGTACTGATTCAAGATCTGCATGGACGCACTGCAGCCCCCTTAAGCATTTTTAAATATCCAAGACTGGCCGCAACGCTGGCCGCCAGGGGGGACATTAGAAGCCATATCTCCGCTTTCTGGGTACTAGTACGTGCGGGTTGGTGGCCTTGGGCTAGGTTTTAGGCGTGAATAAAATATTTTTCTCATTATTCATCCTGAAATTCCTTCGCTTACATTGACACTCAAGTGGCTGCCAAAATGATCATACAAAACTACAAAGGTATATCACCACCTCGGAAGCAGCTATGAGATATTGATGCAACTGATCGCCTAATTGGGCAACCAGTACAAACTTTTGGGGCTATATAAAATCAGGCATTAGTTGTTGTCACCTATATCCACAAGGCCCCTTGTTTTGTATTCATTGGGATACAGCCTGGTTTCTGTCACTACAAGTCTGTTGGTCTACGTTGGTTAATGGAGGCCTGTAGGCTCTTCATGTTGACAAATAAGGTGATAATCTGAAAACGTTTTTTAAGTACCTTAAAGGTCGACCTGTGAGGGTGGGCAGAGGAGTATTTCGAAGGAGTTGGTGATTGCAGCTTGCTTGTAGCCGCACGATCATGTTAGTTACTACCCATGATGCTGCTGCTTCTTATCATGTCCAAACACCATGTTCCTCAAATATGATTCAGCCAGGGGTTTGGGTAACAATATTGGCTAGCTCAATGAATTCTGCAGGTCTTGTCTGCAAATGTTGCTCCAAGCATTGGGCCAGGACAAGAGCTGGTCCAGTAGAACGATCAATTTGAGGCAAGGCCCACTTACGCAAAGCAAAACCCAAGATCGGCCGCCCTGGTTTTCAACATGGCGAGACACCGCACTCAGCTCAGAGATCAGCCCCCGGAGGAAAGGAAGCGCCCCAGGTTCGTACCACAGACGCAGTGGTTGATACAAAAAAGCGTCTATTCTCTCCACAAGGGCGGACACTCGCAAAGGCCCTAGAGGACTGTTCAAGGGCGGTTGGATTTCTTAGAAAACTGTCTCGGGAGTTTAAGGGGTTAGCAAACTGGTTCCTGTCCCGGACTTGGGTTATTCACATCGGAGATCAAAACAGCTCTGGCCTCCGCATTGCCCCGCCACCCCCCACGAGGCTGTCCGGCCGAAAGCAACAAAAACTCCGCCAAGGATGGACAAGTTGTTCGTGGTTGTTTGTGCTGTGTGATTCATAGAGCGGTTCGAATCAAGTTACACGTCTGCTTGACTCTATTTGCCCATGATGTATTACAGGGAGCCATTGACGAGTTCCTGACACAGGATTTAATTGGCCTTTGATGTTATTTGTTCAAGAACAAGTCCAGTTTCTGCCTCAGGGGATCGTTGCATAAAAGAAAATTGGATTGGGAGCTAATGTTTTCATCTGGTAAAATTACACGCTTAATTCTTCGTAAGCTTCAACGTGTTCCTCCCTTGATAGCGGGTGGTACCAGCTCCAGGCCACTCCGTATCAGACATTTAGGCACTGATGTAGAGGAGGAGGGTCACAAATGTCGTGCTTCTTGGCTTGTTGGTTGCGTCACCATAGCTGACATGTGGGGGTTGGCAAAGCAAAGGTTAGTGGAATGGATAAATGCTGTGAACGGTTTTAACTGATCAGCTGGCACAGAAGCTATTGATGTGTTGCGGCACATGTGGCTTAGCTATGATATGTGTTGGCAAAAGTGGCAAAATACATCAAGCGAAAGGTGTGCCACCACTATAAGGCTATAACTACAGACAACATCCCGAAACTGGCAAGCATGTCCATTTGTAAGTATGATGTTTGGAAGGCATATTATGATGAGGAACCCACCCCTCCGGAATCCCCGCACCTATTGGAGGGCTCAACAATCTCTCCACCAAATAAGCTATCGACTATCATATTCATGTGACATTTTGGGCATCGTTTATTGAAATCTGACCCCAGCAAAACATAATGTTCAACACAAAAATTGTCTCCTCTGCTGCTATTATTATTTATTAAAAACGATTTTTAAGGATTTTGCCTTGAAAGTCGGGCCTAGTTTGGAAAATGGCGGTACGCAACTAGCAGATGGGGGCTATCATTATTCATCGGACCTTTTGGAAATAGTTTAATTGCACTCCTTGACCCAGCGAAAACATTTTACATTTTTAACCCCAAAAATTGTTATCATTCTGTGCCTACTTAAGATGATTTTGAGACTTTGCCTTGAAAAAAAACAAAGGCGGCCATTTTGGACAAAAGGGCGGCCTAAAGCCCCATAGCTCGACATCATTATTCATCGGACACCTTTTGGGACTAGTTTCAGTGACCCACCTCCCCTTCCTTGACCCAGAAACCACAGAGAGACACTCCCCCCTTTAACCCCAAAAAATTTCTCCACATGTGCTATAATATGATTTTTAATGGGACTTTTGATTTGAAAAGTCGGCCATTTTGGAAAATGGCGGCAAAGACATGGCTGGACTATCTATTCATCGGCCCCTTTTGGGATAGGTTTAATTGAACTCCTTGACCAGAAAAACACTACATTTACCACCAACACTTTCTCAAATGTGCTTGCTATAGATGAGGATTCTTTTTAAGGACTTTGCTTGAAAAGTCGGCCATTTGGAAAAAAGGGCGCCGTACGCCATTGCCCCCCACTTTTATTTTGTCATCATGGTTTCATGAACTACAGGACCCATGGTCGCTTTAGCTATGATAGCAAACGGTTATTATTCCGGCCTCTGGTTGCTAAAATCTAAGCATCTTTTTCACCACCATGCTGCGGCCCTAGCAGCTTATATGTCGTAGTTTAACCGCGCTATCGTCCAGGTTTGGCCCTCTACATCGAGTTTGTGCTCTCTATATGGTGAGTTTGGGACATAAATATTGTCAGTTTTACGCTCCCAGTATCAAAATTCTATTTGGGGTGGGGCCCGCGTTTCCAGAGCATGTAAGAGTTCATGCGCTTGTGTATCGAAGTTTTCCTCGCAATATGTCGAGTGTTGAAGCGTTATATGTCGAGTTTTACGCGCTATATGTTTCAGTTGCCCTCTATACATCGAGTTTTGTCCTCTAGTATATGGTGAGTTTGACATTAACTCATGTCCAGTTCAAAATCCTCGACATGATTTTTGTTCTCAACATGAGGAAACTGACCTGATTTTTTAGTGTTAGGTGTAACACAAAAAATCATGTCGAAATTTGGTCATGTGAAAAAAATCCATGTCGAGTTTGTCATGTTGAGAAAAAATTATGTGAGTTGCTTCAGGTTGAGAAAAACCACATCATGCGGGCTTTGCTTGTTGAAAAATTCGTGTCAGTTTTTTTAAAAACGTTCGGCAGTGAATTATTTAGGCATCGTTTTATTTGGACATGGATTTATGAAAACTCGGCATTGAGTTTCAAATGGATAGGCACGCGCTGTAAATCGACATTAAGAGCGGGGTAAACGCGAATACAGGCCATGGAAAATCGCCATGATTTGATACGTGGAAGAGTTGCCCTAGAGGACCTTCATGTGGCCCAACTCCTGTCCATCGGTTCCCAGTCCACTTGTGGCCACCTGTTCTTTGTCAGACAACAACCTTCACTGGCCACTACTATTTTCCCTAGTTCACCTTTGTGATTGCAATGAGCTCGGCGAGCCTACAACCAGCCACATGTTGCATCAGTGCATTGTTTTTGAATTGAGGTTTTTATTGATTGGGATTGTGGTTATGAAACTCTTACGCACGCTTTGATTGCTACATTCCAAAACCAAACCTACTTATTTAATTTACTTTTACTCCATTAATGCCAATACTCAGTATTATAATTTATTGTTGGGAAGGCAACATTGGACAATGTCAAATTGTGTATTCTTTGCAAGCACAGTCGTAATCCTGGGTGGGTGGGGGTGGGGGGGACAATCCCCTGAGGGGCATGGTCAATTCGATCTCCTTCCCCCACCATGTTGGTATGTCGGTTCATGTGTTTTTGACCACAACTAACCTAGATGTTACTACTAGTTAATAACAAAACGGTAAATTTCTGTGCGCTTTTCGCGCACCTATTTTGTTCTAATTACAATTACATTCACAAGTTAGGCGTCTTATATGGCAAAAATTGTACCGCGCTTCGCGCTCACATTGTGTAGTGGGGATCTTTTCAGCAAACCGCGTTTCATTCATACAAGTGTCGCGTGTGGAACGAGTGTTTCACTACCACCCATTTGTTCATTGTGTTTTCCATTGAGTGCTGTATGGATTTATTTGTTTCAGCTATTGGAACCAAATGGTGCTCGTCTACAAGGGGGTCACGGTATTCCGTACCTGTTGCTATGGTCGCTAGGACACTTTCTCATTGGGGGGGACACTCGTTCTTTCCACGCGTTTATCATTCTTAAATTTTCACCAAAAACCCATCCCCAAGTCAAAAAAAGAAGATTTTACGCCAAATGGTTTGCAAGAGGCAATGTCTCTAGGAAAGTGATTGGTTGACAGGCTTCTGCCTTCACGCGGGAGGGGGACAACCCTCCCGCACCCACCAGGGTCATCAACACTAATCGTTTTCTTATAAACAACTTTTCCATTATTCCAATTTCACATTTTTATTTTAACATTGTATGTAAATTCATAGAAATAAAACCACCACAAACAAATTGTTTTAAGGGAAAATGCAAAGAGTTTACAGGGGAAATGCCGATATCCATATGGTAATTAATTCAATTACAAACAAATCTTACCCATCCATGATTACGATTTTGATTGTAAGACGACCAAAATTGCCCACTTCGGTATTGGTGGGTGAATACCACTTAAAAATTAAAATGGTTCTATCAATTTGTATGACAATACGTAAAATACCAACAGTGAGTATTGCGAAGGGATCTGCACTTTGTGTGAGAGAGGAACCAGTCCTGGCCAACTTGATAGTCACCATGACCGCAAAATCGTCAATATCTACCTTTACTGCAGGGCCCCACCTCTGCAATTTGTCTCTGCTTTTTTTGTCTGAAGGTATAAGGGGGGGGGTCAAAAAATTTTAAGACCCTTAAAAGGGGGGTCAAGAAATTTTCGAACCTAAAAAGGGGGGATCAAAAAATGTTTGATGTCCGAAGCTCCAACTTTGCCAACACCACCCCCCCCCCAAAGTATTTATGAACACCCCCTTAGCGTATATAGTATCTTTCGTTCATTCTTCACCTTGAACGAGCACTTTTCAGCACACATCAGGTTTGGTCAAACCATGGAAGAAAGAGATAAGAAGGAACCACAACGACCCACTTGACGTTTGAAAGATCTATCTGCCGCCCAATAATTGCAATTGTTTTTCATATTCTCTCAAGTGTCCCTTCCGAGGATAATCCTATTCAGACTTTCTTGCTCGAGAAAATTCTCACTTCGTGGTTGTTTCTTCATTGCGATAAAGATTCCGGGTCATTGGGAATCAGCGAATCAGCACGATGAAAGCTGAGAAGTAAATACTCAAACATATCAACACACCCGGGGGGGGGGGGCTTGGATATTGGTCGGGAACCCATGCTCGTTCCGAAAAAAGAGAGACTAGCTGCAAATGCGGGACTACCGCTATATGGGTATCAAATTCACAATAATCAAGTTCTAGTCCCGCTAGGGGTACAAATTCAGTTGTGATTGTGACTGGTTCAATGATACAAATAGGAAAAATCAACCTAAACATATCAGCAAAATAACCCTAAGTGTGTATTTTTTTCTTGCAGTAGCACAAGTGTCATTTTCTTTGGCTATATTGGCTATATTGGCTATATTGGCAATTTTAAATGTGTATCTTTTTTCATGTATTGAGAACAGGTCCCGCAAGGGGTATAATCTCACTGCAAATTACCTTCAATCTTCGATCAATTTTTATTGTTCAATATGATAAATAATTATGTAAATAATGCAGTACAGTGAAAAGTTAATTGTTAAAATATTAATCAAAAATATTTTGCATACAAGTAAAGATGTGTATAATACATTATAAGTGGAATTTCAAAAGAGAGTATATAACTGGGATAATACTAGTGGAAAATATATTTAAAATAGCACAGTAAAAAGATGTCATATTACTGCTGTACCGGGCCGAGTATATTTTAACTGAATATTGGTCCCTTTATGGCAACTTGCAGAACCCCTGGAACGAGCATGGGTGCCCAACGAAAACAAGACGCCCCCCCCCCCGAGTCAAACGTTCAAATTAAGTCAACTTCCATCCTTTATTTCTCACACTGGGCAGTCTTGGGCAGTAAAGCTGAACACATAACAATGTACAATAACTTATCATATAACGAAACAACAACAAATACACACCGGAGACAGCCGGAAGATGTTGTAATATGCAATATACTTTTATACTTTTACGTATTCAAAAAATGCTGCAGTAATGATTGCTCGCCGACCATCGATTGCGGCAGAGGGAGTATGATCAAAGGGTCGCTGTTGAATCCAAGGGGGTGAAACCCATTCAAAAACCAGTCGTCCGTGCTGGGCGCTGACATTTGAATATTGCACGGAATAATTATTAGTTTGGGTGCTTGTATACACACATAATGTCAATTCGATACAAACAATCCGCCAGAATATCAGTTGTTGGATGTTGGGTGCTATTGGGTGGTTATATTTTGTCCTACCCATGGCCACACAACGAATGAAATGACACATCAGTCGTCTTGATTTAAATAAACCGCCTCAATGAATACATCTTTTCACCTAAGCGCGCATTGCATTATGAGAAAAAAGAGTATCTGAGCACAATGATCCAGGTACACTATTATTACACCTGGCCACCTCTAACACATACATTAATTTGTATCACTACCGATTAGTGTATATGCAAAGCGGCACCCACAGTATGTGGAAGAAGCGGAGGCAGCCATTGCTTTCTATTGTTGGTACTCTAGGTTTTCTTTGTGGTCGGCAAAACATGCGAGACGGTGTATTTCTAAAGATTACGTAACGTTTTGCCTCTCTATCTATATAGAACCTCTTTGGTTGAATCCCCCCCCCTTTTGTGCGGGTGAATGGATAAATAGATTAAAATCGGATTGTGGAAGTCGTTGTGGTTCCTTCTTATCTCTTTCTTCCATGTCAAACATAGGACCTTTGTAGTCTGATTTTGTGGTGTATCCTTGGTGTAAGACTTGGATAAAGAAATCAATTAAGCCTATACGGAATAAAGCCCATAACCCCATTCAACTCTCTGCATGTCTATATTGATTATTTCGCGCAGAAATTACATGAAGGAATAACCGATTTTTTTTATTGTGTCACTTCATGCATATTGTCGATGGTATATGGGTTCACTTGGAGGGGATGTGTTGATACCGAAATTTGGCTTATTATATTCGGCGAAACGAAACAGGCTAGTACAACCATTAGATTACACGCTTTATTCCGTCACAGTGTAAAATGTATGATAGCGGAATAAAGCGTGTAATCCAATGGGTGCACTGAGCCTGTTTCGTTTCGTCGAATATCATAAGCCCCGAAATTGAAAGAGCCGACGATATAGTGGAGTATTATGCTCTCTCATGAGTAAAATTCCTTCAATTCTAGTCTGCCCTTCGCAATTATAGATTCAGCGTGTTGGAGGTCCATTACTGTGCCTTTGGAGATCTGGTCCTTCCATCTTGATGGTGGGCGACCTGGCCTGTTGAAGTCTTGCGTATAGGCTTGGTATGGTAGTCTGTGTTCTGGCATCCTGACAACATGTCCAAACCACTTCAGCCGTCTCCTGGGGTCCGTTTCCACAAAATCGTGCGTAACCCTACGTGTATACTAACTCAGCGTATGTCCTACACAACAGACCTTTTCATACCAGTTACACAGTGCACAGTTACACAGAACAAATTGTTCACTCAGGCGTGACATAGTAGATTTACGACTAAGTTTCGGGAACGGACACCTGGTGACTACATCAGTGATGGTGCATGTGATGTTCAGATGTTGTCTACTTCTAATTTCCTCATTTACAATTTTGTCTAGAAGGTTCACTCCTAGGATGGACCGGAGACATTTCATCTCAAAGTTTTCTAGCTTTTGGCAGACTGCAATTCCCAGGACTCTGCTCCATAGGTGGCAATAAGGAGTATGAGGGACTGGTATATTCTGACTTAAGTGATCTTGTGATGTCCTGATTGGTCCAGATAGTATTCCTTAGTCTACCGAATGCCCATGCTGCCAGTCTTGTACGCCTCTTGATGTCCTCCTCAACCGAAGGCACATTACTAGCAAGGAAGAAGTAGTCATTTACTTTGTCAATGGGTGTCTGGTTAAGGGTGATGTCTCTTGGGTCATCAGACATCTTGCATAACCAACCTTAAGACCATTTCCAGCAGGGTTGTGTCATCGGCATATCGGATGTTGTTAATTTTCATCTCTCCCATTAGAATTCCTTTCATTACAAATTTTAAGAAGAGATTGAAGGCATGGAGATAAAAGGGATCACTGTCTCACACCAACTCAACTAGGAACCAGCCAGTGAGTTTTCCATTAACCACTACGGACACTCATATATCTTTTCAATTAGAACTACCAGCTTGCTGTCCACTCCAAAGTGCCTCTCTCCAGATGGTATCAAATGCTGCTTTAAAATCAGCAAAGTTCCCATGTATTGGAATGCGTCTTTCTTTGGCCTTCTCTAGGACTTGGCCAACAATAAATATAACATCAGTAGTACCTCTTGAGCTTCTAGTAGTACCTCTTGAGCTTCTAAATGCTCCTCTCCAAGGTAGTCATCTATGGTGTCCTGGATACACTTCAGGATCATACTACAGAATACTTACCCTGGGATGGAAAGTAAGATGATTGCTCTATAGTTGGCAGGATCCAGTTTTTCACCTTTCTTGTATACTGGAGTTATCAAACCCTTACTCCAGTCTTTGGAATTTCAACTTCTGCCCGGGCAATGTTGATTATTTTCAACAGCAGTTGTCTCATAGCCAGGCCTCCTGCTTTCAGGGTTTCAGCAGAGATTTTATCCTATCCGCATGCTTTGTTATTTTTAATTTTTTAATGGCCTCTTCTACTTCCTCTATTGAGAAAGGCGTGTCTGTTGAGTTAGAATTGACAGGTTCTGGGATGGAATGAAGTACTTCTTTATCTCTGTGGAATTTTGTCTTGAGATGTTTGCTGAAATGTTCTTCCCAGCACTTCATTACTAATCTGGAGCTGTTTTGAGAGAGCCTTATATTTGACTTCCTTGTTCAGTTTGGAGTAGTGTGACCTATTGTGTGCAGTTGGGATGCTCATCATTTGGATTCTGGCTGTCCTTCTCTGATGACAAGCCTTTCTTACTTTTTCAGGAAGCCCCCTAATTTTCCGGATCCCTTTCAAACCCACTGTTTCCTCTGTTATTTTGTTAGTTGTTTCCCTAAAGTTGGTTTACAAGCCTTCAACATCAGTGTCTTCTAATTGAAGGAGTGGCAAAGGCACCACCTATCTTTGCACAGAACTCTGCTGCGATTGTGGGGTCGCAGAATCGACAGACGTCATACTTCTTGGGCACCGTTGTTATAAGTTTTGTTTTTGGTGGGGATGAGTTTCACTTTAGCCAGCACCAAGTTGTGGTCTGAGCCGACATCGGCTGAACAGTAGTATCTGCCGTTCTCAAAGATTTTCAAGTTGTCCTGTTGGGTAATGAAGTCAATCATGTTTCTATATTGCCCACATGGAGATGTCCATATTACTCCTTAAATCAAGTTAGTATTGGTATCCAAGTAAGTATTTGTATAAATAATTTAAAGGATTAGCAGCGATAATGCGAGAGAATCGAAAAAAAAAGTGGAAATGCATTTTCTTAACGTATAAAATCAGGGATAAGTGTGTACAATTCCATATAAGGCGAGATTCCCAGTTTAAGGAGCAAAGTATTGCCTCGCACGCAAAAATATCTTAGCCGGCATGCAATATTCATATCGTAATAAAAGCCACACGGGAGAGATATTTTATTGCCAATTAGCAGTATTGATCGATCAATATCGTCTTATTGTCTTATTGCCTGGGATCACACTTTGCCCCGGTCGCCACTACATTTATCTCGATTTTAAATAGTTTGGTTTTAGCACATAACACTTGTGTAATTTAGCGCTCTTTATTCGCTTTGCATGCATAGCGTGTCAGCGCGATAGAGTAATTGCCCGCGTGGTGTTAAGTATTCACACGTTCTAAAATCAAACTAGAATTTCGCGGTTCTCGGCTTTCGCGATTCGTGACGGGATGTTGTTAGGTTCCGTACGGAACCTTATCAGACGTGACCTGTAGTGTTAGTAAACTTTTGTCACCTACCTAGGGCCCCTGTTTAAATACCCCAGGGCCCCTTTGCAACTTAAGTCCACTTTATTGACCTCCCCAGAGTCTAAGGTCCTAACTGCCACAATGTCCCTCCTCAACTACACAAGATCCCCTTTTCACCTGTCTCAGATCCCCTTCCAGCTGCCACCGAACATCCTTCCCCCCAATATGAAAATCCTAGCTACGCCACTGTTTCTCTCTCTCCGAGCACACTCATTAAATGTTTTCTCAATATGATACCCCCATTTAGGAACATGGAATATTCCACATTGGCAAGTCTCTAGATGTACTTCATTTCTTGAAACTACTTGTCTCACAAATCGTCCAAAATTCCACCTTTTTCCTTCACAAAAAAACAAAACAAGCCTTTCGGCCCTGGAGAAGACTTCAACACATAACATATCACATTTATAGCTCCAAACACTGCTCCCTCTATCCAAAACAGTTGACAGAAGTCCAAATTTTTCTCACAATGCAAAAGGCAGTACCTACCCCCAATACGTGCACACTTACTGTCTTCTGTCGGCACATTTTTGGATTTTCAAAAGTAGACCAATTCCAATATACAGACTAACGTCTGATAAATACAATTCAAACACAATTCTAACAATGTTTTGTTTTAATATGTAAATCTAATATTATATCGCACACCCGCCATGCATGCATTAGCCAAGAACTAGTGCTAGAAAATAGACCACTGAACTGCCTTTACAACTGGCTCGGGCCAACCGCACGAGCGTTGTTGACCTAATCAGGTGGCAAATACAGAATCACTCAATAGCTCTATAGTAGATATTGAGTTCATTACTATATTTTAATGATTTATACGATAAAAATAGTATATCCACGGTATTCTAGTAGTTAAGTCAGTATGCCTACTATAAACTAGAAACCGTTTTCTGTACTTCACTGTTGTGCTAAAATAATGAATTTTCGATATCATTGCCTGTGATTGATGAGACGAAAATGATTCACTTGGGAGTTTTTAAAATAGGGCCTATATAGATTTCACTTCGGCCATACATGTGAAATTTTCTCTATTACATTTTATCAGAGAAGATAAGAAAGAAGGAGATGGTTCAACTGTTACTTCAAAAGATAAACTGTTCATCCGCCTATTCATCTTAATTGCCTTAAATCCGATTGATTGGATCAAAGACTTGCGCTTCTTGCTATAGAACATTACATACACCTGTCATTAAATCCCAGAACTATTCCAATTACCCAGTTGTCAACTGGCATTTACACAAAGTCTATACACTTTGGTCGTGACCAGTACAGCGAAACGTACTCTTCTGCATCACTTACAGACAACTTTGACCCCAAATTTTCAAAGCATTTTGGCTCTTTGGACACTTTCTGACACAAACATGTATGGTTGAGTTGTATTCAAAATGCATTTATCTAATCATTCATCATATCGTATTTCACAGGAACTAACCGGATATGTTTAAATTAGGCTAAAATAACATCCTTTATTGACCTCAAAACATTAAATCAAGGGCTAATTTTGCTGGTTTTTTTTCGTTAAAAAGTCACTGTTTTCCTCAATTATTTCGCCAATGAATAAAATAAATAATTATCTGTCAGAACAAACGTGGAGTTCATTACCAGCAGAGAAATTTTAGCCGGAATATTAATAAACTGTTTTAGTATAGCAGTGTGTCAATTACTTCCTGTTCTGAAACTTTCCTGACTGGCCAAGTTGAGTCGGATGAACATATTACTTCACCCAAACAATAAGCTGATGAATAGAGTAATCCTGGGTAATCGGATTTCAAAATCGAGCCATCTCCTTCTTTCTCATCTTCTCTGCATTTTATATAGTCCTCAATCAGCACTCTTCGCGAAATTGTTGGTTGTTGTAAATGATAGTAGTCGTGTCCACACGTGTAGTTATTACCGGTATTAACTAAGTCCGATGGAATTAAAAAAACAAATC